>JAFFJZ010000197.1:0-40799 GCA_018340375.1 Gonatopus flavifemur
CAGAATTTCTCTATGAAGAATATGTTTTCCAGTTTCCCTTGTGTATCACATTCACCATATTTTCATTTCCTGCTCTTATAAACGCAATTTCAGATCTTTATGTTTCATGTTAACCAGTTACGTCAATTGATGATCACATGATGCATGGGAGAATTGATCAAATGATGTACATAACAATTCATGCCTGGAAGTATTTCAGACGTGAATTGTGATGTGGGAAGATATAGTTCTATTTTCATTTCTGCTATCATGGTGGATTGAAAAGACACTTGTCATTTGTTGCAAATTTTATTTCGAAATATGAGGGAGAGTGGGGTACAACGTGATGCAGGGAAGAATGTCAGACTTTCACTCAATTTGGGAGAACACGCTTTTTCAATAGCAGTATTATAGTTGGGAATTGAAAATTAATTTTATTTCACTCCGTTGAACACCAACGTCAGAGTTATTTTTCAATTTATATGATGAAAGGGAATCCAATGAACATTTTTGTGGAAATCTTACGGAACACAGATATCTTAAACGTATATAAAAGACGTATTATGAAACATTCAAAGGCATCTTTTAAATCCCTTCAAGATCTCCTCCAGAGTGATCCGAAAGAAGGATTGAAAAATGTTTACTGGGAAAGTTTGGTGAAAATTTTCGACAACAACCACAATGCGATTCGTGACTGTACATGAAAAAAAGGTTTTTTGAAGGTTTATTCCATCATTTTTGGATTTTTCTTCCAATGCAGCCGAATCTCATACGGCACAAGGATATCAATTGGATATCTAAGATATTTTCAACATCCAATGCAGATCCAATGGACGTCAAATGAATATTAGACGAATATTGAAATATTCTCTGAATACTTGATAGATGCCATATTTAGACGTGCTGTATGAGGTCTGTACCCAGATAACACACAATAGATTATTTTCAAGAACAAGAAATAGAATTCTTCAAGAACTCTTTTCGAACTAATGGAGTCATAATGAACTCTGGAGGAGTTCAATGTTTGGAACATCAACGAATACTATGAGAGTACTTTGAGAATATTTTCAGGATTGTTTCAGTACTCTCACAGAACTCGTTCATGTCTCAATAATTGAACTCCTCCAAAGCTCAAAGTCAGGGAAATATTTTCCATGATGATGAAGTTTTATCAAGTTCATATGAATATCAGCTGAACCTATATACGCCAGAAGAAATACCTTGGTCAAAGTGTCTCGTCAATTCATAGGGGTTCGATTTTATCATAAGCAATTATGGATTTTGCAACAGGATATGTACACAAGATTTCATGGAAGGATATCTATACTCGGAGGAAAATATTCCGGGAACAAGAAAATATTTAGTTGAATAGTCGCAACAAAATATGTAACTATCCCAAAGCCTAGCAAATTTGAAATATCAATTTTTTGGTTATTTTTTTGCTGAATTCTTGGTTTGGCTGTAATTTGGTGGAAGAAAGGTCAATACATGGTATTTTTATGGTTTTACCAACTTTTAACCAAATTATTACCAAAAATTCGAGTTACTTTATGTATTTTTACACCAGAAGATGACCGGAAACTTACGGTCAATTTAAAGTCGAATTTTGTAAATTACTAACTCATCGCCAACAAGAAACCGAAACATCACCAAAACAATCTTTTCGGTACACGGAGAGAAATTCGAAGATATTGAATCAACGAACTTCACATGATTTTGCATCTCGCAACTGACGTTAAACAAAATCAACCGATTGGCAATTTCCTATCACGAACCATATGCTTTTCAAGCATCGAACTGCTTGATTTTAAATCTCCAACTTCACGGTGAAATAATATCACGGGGTGTTTCCGATAACTGCTCTTGCTCTGCTCGGAGCAGTTATCGAAAACACTTGAATTCTTGATTTGTGCTCTTCAATGTTGTGATGTTTTTTTACGCCGTTCGAGATACAAAATCGTCTGATTTCAAGATAAAAAATCACATTAAGTTCGGTGATTTAATATCTCCGAATTTCCCTTCGTGTAATTTTTAGGTTCTATTTTGATTATTATAACGCACAAAGTAGCTCCTTTTTTTGGTGATTCCAAAACCGCTAGGGAATAAACTTTCACTAACTCGATTGAATATTCATCAAATCAAACAAATATTTAATACGCTGCAAAATATTTTTTTCATCAGAACGAACATTTAATTGATTCAATATAACTTTATTCAAATCAATTATGTATTTTGTTGGGATTATTCAACTGAATATTTTATTATTCTCGGGAATTTTTTTCTCAGTGTCATTGATAACAAATTCCCATAAAATATTGATTATTAGGGGAGGCCGGGGTAAGATGACCCGCGGGGCATGATGATCCAATTGTTGAATCTGTCAAGGTACTGATGCCCTTCAGGAGTTCAACACGAAATTAGCAACTTTCCAGTTGCGTCACAACGGGCAGTTAGTTACACGACTCCCCGTCATGCGCATCTCGTGCAAATTGTAAACAAAGTCCACCAGCCAACAAAGTCTGTGCGTGATCTAATTTTGATTGTTCAATATAAGCATCATATCACTGTTGCAACTTTATTGTTGGCTGATTCTAATATCCCATTTGATAGAATATAGTGTCAGGTAAGTTATGATATCTTTCCCGATTAAAGGTAATTGTGTGGGAATAAATTAAAATTACTCAACCAAAAACTAACTTGTTGGGGCGAAATGAACCACTATGTGCAGGGCAAGATGACCCATGTAACAAAATGGTATTATTTTGCAAATTATCATCTGTTCATCAAACTTTCATTTTATTCATGTGTATATGTGGAAAAATTCGAGTGTATTTGCTATCTTGACGTGTGAGTAGAGGATTTGTGGTTATGATAACCTTTGCTTCCATATGAATCATGGAAGCATAGCGCGAGTTATTCAAGATTCCTTAAAAATTCATTCATTTTTTAATCACAGTTGATGAAATTTTCATTTTCTAATGATCGAATGGAGAATTCAATCACGTGTGAATCAATGTTCACTTTCTGCTATCGTATATCACCCAAAATGTATGGTTTAATAGTTGAAATCTCACTTTCATGTAATTGAACTCTTTTCACGTAATTTTTCTTAGTGCACAGTACTTGAGTTTTACTCAAAATATTAATTTCATGGACTGATGAAACTTGTCTTGTACTTGTGCATTGCGTAACAAAGTAATGGTTCAATAACTCAAGTATTGAATTGAACTGTGTTTTTTTTTGCTTTCTTAATCTAATTTTGGTTATTCGATTTGTTGATCGTATGTTTAAATATAGTTCTCAATAGTCTTTCATGATGAATGGTCTCTTTCATAGATCCGACGATAGTGATGGTTCGAAACTATAAACGAAAAACCGACCGAGGCTCATGGAATGTAGACAATATGAAAGAAGCGGTTCGAAGTATGGCAGGAGATGGTCTCAGTAAAAGACAAGCAGCCAAGAGATATGGAGTTCCTGAAGCTACACTTTAGAGACGATATAAGCTGATTGCAAAAGGATTAGAGACTCGATTATCCACATCCTTAGGGCCAATAAAAGCTGTTTTCACATCTGAACAAGAAAGACAATTGGCAGTGTATATCAAAGATATGGAATCAAGATTATTTGGCTTGACATGTTTGGATGTGCGCACGTTAGCATACGAACCAGCCGAAAAGGATTCTTTGAATCATAATTTTCCTGTCAGACGTAAAGTAGCTGGGAGTGACTGGCTTCAAGGATTTTTGAAAAGGAATCCAGATATCTCACTTCGCAAACCAGAAGCAACCAGTGCTGCAAGAGCAATGGGTTTCAATCGAGTAACGGTTGATTCATTTTACCGCTTACTGCATGAAGTTCTAGGAAAGTACAACTTTTCTCCTGACCGAATTCATAATTGTGATTAGACGGGTATTTCAATTGTGTCGAAATCGCAGTCAAAAATTCTAGCTCAAAAAGGTCGTAAACAAGTTGGAGTGATTGCGTCTGCAGATCGAGGACAAACCATAACTGTGGAAATATGTTTCTCTGCTGCAAGCTCTTACATGCCTCCTATGTTTATCTTCCCTAGAGTGAGGATGAATCCACTTCTGATGAATAATTCCTCTTTTCTTGGTTCTTGGGCCGAGTGTGACACAACAGGTTGGATGCAGAAACATTTATTTTTCAAATGGTTCATGAAATTTATCGATTATTCTAAGGCTTCCAAAGATAATCCAGTGCTGCTCTTATTGGATGGACATGCGACTCACATTAAAACCTTGAGTTAATAAATGTTGCACGAGAAAATGAGGTCGTAATCTTATGCTTCCCTCCACACACTACACATCATCTTCAACCGCTGGACGTTGCTTTTATGAAACCGTTAAGCACTTATTATGATGCTGCAGCCAAGGTATGGTTACGAAACAACCCTGGTAGAGTGGAAACAATTTATCAGGTCGTTGAACTATTAACAACAGCATTTGTGAAAGCAGCAACAATTCAAACTGCATTGAATGCATTCAAAACAACTGGAATCTCACCCTATAATCCCCTCATATTCTTTGATGCCGATTTTGTAGCATCCGGAACACCAGATATATCTATCCCTGCAGAGCAAACCAATGAATCAAGTACGTCACAGAGCCCTCAACCATCGAATGCCAATAGTATTGAAAGGATACAAGCTGCAGGAGAAAGTGCATATGATAACAGTATTATATGTGGAGCCAGCACATCCAAAAATATGGCATAACATTGCACGACTACACCTGTTCTCCAGTCTTCATCTGCATGTTGTTCAACTTTTCAAGTATCCCCAACTGACGTGATGCCTATCCCTCATGTAGACACTGAAAATAAAAAAAAATCAGGTCGCAAAAAAGGGAAAACTGCCGTGATTACTGACTCGCCCTATAAAAATGAGCTTGAAGAGGATAATATTAAGAGGAAAGCGAAATCAACACCGAGAAATTGTCGCGAAAAAATCAAACTTTCTGAACCAGAAGTTCATGAAGATAAGGGTGAAAAACCGAAGAGGACAAAGCGAAAACGCTGAAAATGATATACCACCTTTACTAAAACGATTCCATCCAGTGTTACAATTATTGATATCTAAATTTGAGAATATGCCACATTTTTCTGTGATAAATCTTTTAAATTCGCAAATATATAATTTTGTAATAGATACAACCACGTATTTTCATTTGTACTCTCAGCATTATCTTCTGGGTCATCTTGCCCCGCCCTGTGGTTCATCTTGCCCCAGGTACGGCAAGTACTTCTGCTTCTGGCAACCATTATACTAATTTGCAGCAACTCCTATCAAAAATCCCGCCAAAGCCAACTGTTTGAGCTTAAGTGGGTCGTCTTGCCCCGACCTCCCTACCTCAAAATTAGGAATCATGACACATCATAAGTGCATAGCAAAAATTGTACGGTTGTTTCAACCAATCGTATGGCTGTATTTGGCTCACCCCAAATTTATGGCTGCCGGAACTAGAAATTTGCCTAATTTTGTCAATTATCTGTTCGTCAGAATTGAATTTCAGGTGCGGGGAGACATAAATTTGGGGTGAACCGAATATGGTTTACCCCAACCGAACGGTTGGTTGGAGTAACCATGCGATTTTTTCCGTGTGGTATTAGAGCCCTGATTTAGTATAAAAATCCATGGTGAACACTCATTCATGGATCAATATGAGCTTCCATAATATTTATTGAGGTGGAGAAAATATAAATTGCCATGGAAACCCGTGAAGGTAGAAGGGCTAGAATGAATATATTCAGTTCTCGCCAATCTTTTAATAAAAAACCAATGTAGGAATGTTGAGGATTATTCCATAACTCAATAAACATTTTGCGTCTTGCAATATTTTTCAGATGTCTCAATTCGTCTCCACATCTTGAGGTAGCTCCAGCGTTTGGTGTCGTACGAAGTCGGTGCACTGTGGGGTGCTTCATATTCAAAGTGAATTCATCTTATAAATAGAGCTTCTACAGCTTTTTTGAACAATAACATGCATCAAGGAAGGCTTCAATGATGAACATATTGGAATTAATATATAACGCGGATGCTTTAAAAATACCCTTTTACGACCAGAATTACAAAAAACATACGTTAATCATGATTTTCAATGGTTTTGGTCGATGATCTATGTTTTTATTGCACCCATTCGAATCTCCTTCGAAGAATCTATAAGTTCTGAGGTTTTTCGTTAATATCTTGTTTGTTATACTCTCGAAAATCGTTCAACTCACTGTCCCATGAGATGTCATGTTAAAAGTTACATTTTCAACTTTTTATTTCTTGATAATATTGTCTCGACTAGGAATTCAGTCAACCTCGATCAAGTTATCCTGGCATTTGATCAGGACTCGACCAGGTCCTTATCAGGTCCTGATCAAACGCCGGCTTAACCTGATTGAATTCCCAGTCGGGGTCGTTAGCGTACCTATTCCTCAACGACAATCACTTCTTGAGCATCCCAACTATACTGTGTTGAATTTTCATCAAGTTATCATTTTTTATTCAAAGTCGCTGGTGCTACATTGATGATATCTGGAAGTCTTGTGTAAGATATCTCAAACTTATCCAAAAGATGTTGCCAGGAATATTTATTGGGGCATGTCCTAACATGCATGGAATGTTTATTGAGGAATTCTACACATCCCTGAATTAATTCTTTGCAAGAAAATTAGTAAGAACCCAATATAATCATCCTAGTCTTTGTACTCTTTTTGGTTTTCTATAAGATTTCATATTCTTTTGACTTGAACAAATTTTATAAAAATTCATGTTGATCCATAAATGAGTCTACATTATTAATCTTCATACTAAATCATAGCTCGAATACCATTTATGATTTGTCATAATAATTCATAATTATAAGGCGATAATCAATATCCCATAGAAATTCATTATAAGTCATGAATATTCGTCGGAAAAATTCCAAACTTTGATGGATGTTCTGTTGCTAAATTCACAATTTCTCATAATAAAATCAAACTTGTATGACAATCTGATCAGGGTATCCTTACGGTAATAAAATTGCAATGCTCCCTAAAAATTTTTCTCAATCTATGAATTGCGGTATTTTTGCTCATTTTTTTATTGGCATTATATCAATGGCCGTTATTTCAAATTTGACCTTCATGTGACTGAGACGGTACCCCGGTAATTTTTTCCAATCGGAACGCATATGACGCCGATCTCTCCAGTTACATAAAGGTTGATTTTGGAATAGTAGACATGATTCCATTGAATTCATTAAAAATCTGATAGCTCACAATAAAAAAAAAGTGTGTATAACATCTGCACAACATTTCATATCAGCCAAAATATCTTGATGGTAAAGGTTTAGTAGAGTCGGGGATGAATGGGAAATATATCTGGGAAAGTCAGGGAGTCTGTTTGATAGAAAAAGTGGCCACCCTGTATGTTCTACTGTTCTATGTTCTACTGGATGAATTTTATTCAATGATGATTTTTTGGAGAAAGCATTGAAATTTCTTTTCTCATCAGAATAAAATTGAATGAAATGAACAATTAACAATCAACAATTCTTAAAAACAGGAAATAGTTCAAATTTTTCTACTACAGGAATACAGATAAACTGTCATAATAAGAAATTTAAGAAAAGTTGAAAAAAGTCTGAATGATTATTACAATTCATTTATATTCCTTTGGATATCAGCTATTCCCAGTGTTGACAAATTTTTGGATGTTTCCTTCCTGAGACCATATAGTACTGGACCGCGCATTACCCCTAAAATTTGCTGTCGAGCTGAAAGCCTCATGAAGTTTGCCGACAATAGAAAATTTAGCCCCCAAAGGGGCTAAATACCCTTTGCATCTTCGTCACTCGTATTAATGTTGGTTCTTTTGTCTCCGTCATAGCTCGGCAGCAAGCCGGACAATGTAAAAACATAGCAATGCGCGGTCCAGTACTATATGGTCTAAGCTTCCTTCATTCAATTTCATTTTGATTAGAAAAAACAATTATATATACATTATTTCCAATGTCAGATTATCATAAGAATCCGTTGGAAGTTAGGTAAGAATGAAAACAAAACAATGGCAATACCGAATCTCAATTTGGAACTCAACTTCCCACACATTTCCCTGGATTTCCAATTGTATTTTCGAAATTCCTTGGGATTTCCCTGAGATTCCCAGAATATTAGAAATATCTGAGATTTCCCTGATTTCCCGGTTTTGTTGGCACCCTGCCCACGTGTGAAATTTGTATTTCTTATGAATTTTAAAAGCGATTCATTTAATACATTTTAAAAGTGAAACGAACTCTAATCCGATTTTAGTGAAGTTCAACAGATATTTTTCATTATACTGAGAGAAATTTGGCGCACAGGTTATACTCGGCTAAAAGCAACAGGGGCGCTTTACCTGTCCTACTGCTACTTCAAATACTCCGCGTATTAGCTATACTTGTTATTGGAGTAAAAGCTACCCCACATTGCGCACAATGTACACTGATCGGAGTAGCTGCTACTTCGATGTCACGTACAGGCGCTAACAAGCTGAAACGCGTAGCCAGTGGATATCAAGTATAGAGGGAACGCCAAATTCCTTTCAGTGTAGGTATTCATTTCTTATCAACACTTTTTCAAAAACGTGGATACTTTTGGTCACTATTTGGTGACTTTTTCAAGGAAATTAGGTTACTTTTGCAACTATTTTAAGGACTGTTAGTGACTTGAAGCCCTGTGATTCGAATTTGCGAGACGTTCAAGGATTATGATCGATTTCATAACTGAGTAAGCTCATAACATGCTATTTCAATAGAGAACTAATATTTCATAAATCCTCTCAGAAATCCAATAATATATATATATATATATGAAATGACAAGTAGAAGACAATGATACTAATGTTGTAAATTTTTATGATCTAGAAACTGTTGAAAGAGGCGAAACTGAATTAGGTGCGAACAGCTGATGAACAGATTCTACAAACATTTAAAGACATTCAAACCACCTCATCTACATCCACAAGTGATATCGATGAGAATAAGGTAACCTGGATTCATATTCTGTTATAATTCTTCCACATGTATGATTGGAACAATTCATAATTGCCTTGAGTAGATCACACGGAGAGAAAATTCACGCGTCCTGTGCATGAAAATTCATGCATTCAGATTCCGGATATAAACATACTCAGATAGTTTCAAGTTCATGCATTCAACGATCGAACTCCGTGCTTTCAATACATGAGTCATGCTCGAAAAGCGTGAATTCATGCCTCTAATGCTTGAAAAGCGTGAATTCATGCCTCTAATGCTCGAAGTTAGCTGACTCCAGAAGCATGGTGTATTCCATGCACGGGACGCATGAATTTCTCCGTGCAGATAAATGTAAACGGATGAATGAATGAATGAATCAATCAATGAAATAATTGATTGATCCATCAGTCATTTCATCATATCTTTGCTATTACGCTTATTGCAAGGAGTGTGTTGGAAATTGGTTGCGGTTGTAAAATAATCCTTATGCGAAATTGTGAGAAATAATAACAAAATCAGCAGAACTCTAGAGGCTTGAAATTTTTGTATGAATTGTATCTACCCTGCTGAAAATGGGAATGTTACCGAATTGATTTAGATAAAATTGAAATTCAAAATTATTCAAAATTCAATCCAATGTAATCCAATTCTATTTAGGATTCTAGTTGGGTGTTTCGGATGGAAAAAGTCAATTGAATCCCTTCGATCGGTAACATTAATCACAAATTTTGTAAATCACCATTGAAACTCATTCAAACCGTTTCAAATGGGTACTTCAAAGGGTTGAATGCGTTGGAGTGATTCTTTGTCATTAAAAAATGTGTATTAATAAATGTGATTCACAGGGCGTTTTTCATCACATTTGATCAACAACTGCTGATTGTTTGAAGTATTAATTCTATCGTTTGAACTTCAGTCGCTTATAACATCTCGCATGGCATGAAATTGTATGACATATCTTGAAACTTCCAATCTTTCCTGTCAGTGTGATTCTTCATACTCTGTGTGTGGTTCTCAAATTTTCAAGGTTCCTCAGACTGAAATTTTTTTAGGATACCATGATGCTTGAACACCACATGAATCGTATCAGTGTTCATGCAATGTTATTTTTGGACCTCGAGTTGTTTTGCTGGAGAAGTGCGGTGAAAACGCATGAACGGAACGGCTTTACTATTTGTCCGATTGGAACTATGGAGCGGCAAACAGCCGCTACTTTCAATATTTTTCAATAGGGACTGTATCCTGATAGAGTTTGTGAGAAAAAAGAGAAACGAAACGACTAGATTTCCCTACAAACTCTATCAGGACACAGTCTCCATTCAAAAGTATTGGAAGTGGTGGCTGCTTGATGCCTCATATTGGAACTCAGGGATGGAAATTGGATGGTATTCCGATTAGGAAAATAATTTCAATAACGTTCAATTTTAAACGTACGGTCCTTAGGATGGGCTGAAAAATAGGTTTTCGTTCTTCCCGAAAGGCATTCCTGAGGAAAGTTTTTCTTCATTGAGCTCCGGACAATGCAAGGAACAACATTCAAACCAAACCAGATCTGCCTCTCGCGCATCGCATTCAAAAATTGAGCGAAGGTTGTATCTTGCTGTGTTGGTTTATTGTAAGGTTTCCATGATTATTGAAAGGATACCAGCGACAGTATCAAACCTGTTTCTATCTTATAGGCGCATCCTTTTCTAGCCAAAGTGCTCCGTCGGTAAACGCTAGTATCCCCTTGAATGACTGGGATTTTCAGGGGATATTCAATCCCCTAAATCATTGAAGAAAAACGTGAAATAGAAAAGGGGATCCGATCAGATGGACACAGATCTCATTTCATCCAACAATATCTGAGTTGGCGCAAACAAAATGTAAATGTGATGAGATGCAAGTTTGGCTTAAGGGTATGGCCACTGTATAAGGGTCAAAATGGATCATTATCATTTTTTGTGTGTATCAAAGGATTACTTATTCTAAAAGTGATTATATGTACATGAAATACACGCATGGAAGTCACAAAAACACTGGATTTTTTTATGGTAGACATTTTCCATCAACGCGTTTTTTTCGAAACCACTGTTTTCAAATTGGCATGACAAATTGCTTGAACAATTGTTGTCCGATTGACTTGAAATGTTTACAGCACCTTTCTAATGAAAGTCTGCAGAGAAGTACGTACGGATTTTTGAAATATTGATTCCTTTAAAAATAGCGGAAATTTGAAATTAAAACACAAACTTTCGATGCGAAAATTGCGTATTGAAGTATCCATAAAATAAAAAGTTTCCAATGAACGTAATACTAGCAGCGAGGTGGAAGTTGAACCGTTTATGACAAACAACTACCAGAAACTATGATTGAATCAAAATATCGATTTGTACAGCATTGCCTTTATTCAAGTAGAGATGCTGTACAGAGGGATATTTTAATCAAATTCAAGCGTTGGCCCGTACTTTATTACAAACGATTTAGCTGCTGCCACACCGCTAGTATTGCCTCAATCGAGAATTTCGTACGTACTTCTCCAAGGAATTGTATTAGAAAGTCACTGTGTAGATTCCAAGTCAATCAGGAACAAATTGTTGAAGCGTTTCATGAGGCCAATGTGAAAATAGTGGTTTCGAAAAAAACGCGTTGACAAACATGTCTGCCATAAAAAGAGTGAAAAATGTTTTTTGTCGCTTTGATGTAAGTACTAAATGTATATATAATCATTTGTTTACATAAATAATTTTTCCTACATAAAAAAACATGATGAATACGCACCTCATTTTCAGCGTTCTGCAGTGCCCATACCCCTTAATTATAACTGAATTATTCCTAGTAACATGTAGGTCAGACCAGATCTGAACGAAATGTGTATTTTGCTCATGAATGATGTCTCCCACACGGAGATGAATGTCGCATTATAAATCACTATATTGCTAGCATCTACAAAACAGATTTGCTGTGTGATATCATCCACTAAGATGCGTTTTTGGAAATTATCATCTGATAGTATAATATGAAAGAATTCTTCTTTGTTGCACTTATCTAACTGAATGACAACATGAAGGAAGTTTCTTCTGTACGTTCCAGATAGCATGTTGAAGGTGCAATTGCAATTTCGCGTGCCATTTTGCGTGTAGAAGTTTATCCATGTACATCGCTTTTTGAGCATACTAGCAGATTGGGAGCAACGCCATATCCATGTATGTGGCTTTGTAAGAGCATTTTATCTGCGGTGCTAGCAACATGCCCGCGCCATGTTTATGAACATGAAAATTAATCTGTACTCTCAGATTTTCGAGCCAACTTCCTTTCGGGCGTACTGGTGTCTACTGTGAGAATGTACTTATACACTGGGGGAAACGCATGGGAAACATGTAGCACGGATTACCATAATAATGGCAGTTTTGGGACACATGAACATTTTTGTGCATTCCTCCTGTAAGTTATGGCGATCTATACCTTTTTTGGCGAAAATGACTTTGCATCTGACATGCGCTATTATAAGTTCATAAAAAATTACCATGAAGTGAAGGACAGATGTTCATAAACGCGGATGTGTCCCATAACTGCTATCATTATGGGGATCTGTGCTATACATTTTTCTCTGTGTATGTTTTTCGTACTGGTAAAATAAAGGTTAACTAAATTTTAGTTTAAAAACAGATTCATGTACCATTTGCTTGATGGAATTCTCCTAAATCGGATGATATAAAGATGTAATTTCCACCATTTTTATCGAAGCCTGAACGAAGGAGATTTGAATAAATGTGAAAAAATTATGACTGCCTTGTTCGCTTGATTTTTATTCGAAATTTGATTTTTTTCCAAGAATTTGACTTCTTTCAAACACAAGATTTGGTGTGGAAAATTGGAAATACGATAGAAAACTGATTGCTATGTGGCTTGCATGTTGGTATACATTAATAAATTGAATTTGTGAAAATACTAATATTCCAATGCTGAAAATTGTAGAATGAGTTGGAATTCATTGTAATTTTTGAATTACAATTCGTATTGCACAGTTGAAGCGAATGGAGAACAAGTTCCCACGAATACAGTATGTTAGTAAATTGTATATCCATTCGGAAATTTCCTTTCCATCATCATCATCATCATGAAGTAATCAGTCTTACGACTGGTTTGATGAAACCCTCCACCCCTGTCTATTATCCGCCAAACGTTTGATTTCTACATATCTACTACATCCCTTGTCTTGTACGATTTGCTTCATATAACTTGCTCTAGGTTTACCTTCACCAGTTTTACCATTCATTTTCCCTTCCAATATTGTTTTCAATGAACTCTAATGCCGTAATGTGTGTCCTATAAGATTGCTTCTCCTTTTCACGATGTGTTTCAAAAGATTTCTTTCTTCATTTATCTGCTCGAGTACTTCTTCATTTTTGACTTTGTCTATCCATTTTATTCTAAGCATCCTCCTATAACACCACATTTCAAAAGCTTCAAGTCTTCGTTGATCAGTTTTCCCCATTGTCCAAGTTTCGCAACCATATAATGCTGTGCTCCAAACGTAACTTTTCAAGAATTTCTTCCTCACTTCCAAGCTTATATTTTTTGAGCATAATAACTGTCTCTTTTGATAAAAAGCCTGTTTCTCTTGTGTTATTCTTGCTCTCATATCTCTTTCGCTTTTGCCGTTTTCTGTAATCATGCTTCCTAGATATTTGAATTCTTTCACCTGTTCAATCGTCTCGGTATCTATTTTGTTTTTCGTTTTTCTAGCTGTTTTCACTGCTGTACACATCATGAATTTTGTTTTGCCTTTATTTATATTCATACAATAGTTTTACAATAATATTGTTCTCATGGTGTTGAGTATATTTCCTAACTCAGTACTACTCGTGGCCAATATAGCTATGTCATCCGCGAATCTCAACATACTTATATTTTCTCCCTGAATCTGGGATTTCGATTGAATTTCCTCCTTCACTTCGTTCATTGCTTCTTCTATATATAAATTGAAAATCAGGGGCGATAATGAGCATCCTTGTCTCACCCCTCTCCTTATTTGTGCTTCCCCTTCCTGACCCTCTATGTCTATTATTGCACTTTGATTCTTATATAATTCGTATATTATTCTTCTATCTTTATGATTTATTCCCACCTTCTTCAGGATCGCAAACATCTTCTCCTAGTCCACATTATCGAAAGCCTTTTGTATATCTACAAAACCTATGTAAACAGATTTCTTCAGCGCTATCCTTTTCTCTATTACTGCCCTGAGTGCTAAGATTGCTTCTCGCGTTCCCCTATTTTTTCTGAAACCAAACTGATCCTCTGCCAATCTACTCTCTATTTTATTTTCCATCCTCCTGTATACAGGTTGGTTGAAAAGTTCCTGCGCTCACCAAGAGATAGCACTGCTAGCTCAAAACTTTTTTTTTCTCAAGTTGGTATATGTGTCCTGAGAACACATGCAAAGTTACAAGTCATTCTGTCAATTCATTCTTTGTTTACAAGCCATTTGAAGTTGACGTGTCATTGATTTTTCTTAATATGGAAAAAATTGAATATCGTGCAGTCATTAGATTCTTTGTTTTGAAGGGTTTAAAAGCGAAGGAAATTTATGAACGATTGTTAGAAGTGTATAAGGAGTCCTCAGCTTCAAAACGCACCGTTGAATTTTGGCCTGGTGAATTTAAACGTGGCCGTACTAGCCTTGAAGACGATCCACGCGAAGGACGACCAAGAACTGCAACCACAGCAGAAATCATTGAGCATGTACATAATATGGTCAGTGAAAATCCAAGTTTGACTAAGCGTAAAATTGCTAATGCCATAGGCATCTCGGACGAACGAGTACTCCATATTTTACATGAAGAATTACGTATGAAAAAACTGTTTGGAAAGTTAGTGCCGCACACGTTAACAATTCAACAACAACTGGATCGAAAACAAATTTCTCAGCGTAATTTGGAGCGTTTTAAGCAGAATAAAACCGATTGTTTGCGTCGTTTTATAACTATGGATGAGACTTGGATCTAACACCATGATCCTAAATCGAAACAACAACGTTTACAGTGGACTGAAGCTGGTTGTTCAGCTCCAAAGCAGGTGAAGTCCCAACGATCAGCAAAGAAGGTTATGGCATCAGTTTTTTGGGATGCAAAAGGAATTTTGTTCATTGATCATCTTCAGAAAGGTAAAACAATCAACTCCGAATATTACTGCAGCCTTTTGGATCAGCTGGATGAAAAAATTCGTGAGAAAACACCTGGTTTGAAGAAGAAAAAAATCATTTTTCATCAAGATAATGCACCTGCTCACAAAAGTGTTTTGACGATGGCTAAATTCAAAGAACTCAAGTACGAATCGCTTGAACATCCACCGTATTCGCCAGATTTGGCTCCTAGCGACTACTATCTCCTCAGAAATCTAAAACAATTCCTTCGTGAAGACCATTTTTCGTCGAATGAAGAGGTCATAGCAGCCGTAGACGGTTATTTTGCAGAGCTTCCGGAAAACCATTATAAGGATGGGATAAAATTATTGGAAGATCATTGGAACAAGTGTATTGAGCTTCTAGGAGATTATATTGAATAAAAAAATATGTTTCGTAACAAAAACAGTATTCTTTCATTTCGAGCGCAGAAACTTTTCAACCAACCTGTATAATTTTGGTCAGTATTTTCGAAGCATGTGAAGTTAAACTGATCGTTCTGTAGTTCTCGCATTTGTCTGCCCCTTGTTTTTTCGGGATAGCGACAATTTTATTCTTTTGGAAATCTTCCGGTACTTCTCCTTTTTCGTACATATATCTAATCAATTCAAACAGTGCGTCGCGAGTTCCTCCACTGGAGGCTTTTATAAGGTCCGCACTTATGCCGTCTATGCCGGGCGCTTTATTATTTTTCAATTCTTTCAAAGCCTTGTCGAATTCTGATCTCAATATCGAATCTCCCAATTCTTCCTCATCTACATCCTCTTCCTCCTCTAATAATGCTATATCATCGTTTCCTCTATACAAGTCTTCCAAATGATTGATCCACTGTTCTATTTTCTCTTCCGTTTCTATCAATTGTCGTCCTAGAGAGTTTCTAATCTCATTGCTCCTAGATTTCATTTGTCCGAAAAATCTTTTAATAATCCTATATGCTTCATCTATTTCTCCTAAATGCAATCTTATTTCTATTTCCTGACATTTCTCTTCTAACCACTGTTCTTTCGCTTTCCTTGATTCTCTTATTATTTTATTTCTCAATGATTTGTATCGTTGCTGGCCTTCTTGGCTATCATTATTCTTGTATTTTCTCCTTTCATTTATCAATTCTAAAATTTCTCCCGGTATCCATGGGTTTTTAGCTTCTACTCTATCATTCTTCAAAATCTTATCCGCACATTCTCTTATATTCCCCTTCATCTTTGTCCATCTCCTCTCTATTCCCGAGTCTTTCTCTTTTTGATCTCCCAATTTTTCATCCAACATTTTCTCGAATGCCTCATGTGTTTGTTTTTGCTTGAGGTTCTTCAAATTCCATCTTTCCTGCATTTTCCTTTTCTTCTTCAGAAATTTGAATTTCAGAGAACATTTCATCATCAACATATTATGATCACTATCTATATCTGCACCGGGATGAGTTTTACAGTTTTTCACTTGGTTTCTAAATCTTTGTTTCACTAATATGTAATCAATTCGGTATCTTGCTGTATCTCCTGGCATTTTCCAAGTGTAGATTCTTCTTGGATGATTTTCGAATAAAGTGTTTGTGATAACCATCTTATGATTTCCACAAAATTCGACTGAACGTTGTCCTCTATCGTTCCTCCTCCCTAACGCAAAGTCTCCTATAATGTTGTCCTCTTTTCCTTGTCCTACTACCGCATTCCAATCCCCCATCACTATCAAATTCTCTTCTCCCTTCACATATTCTATCACTTCTCCTATTTCTTCGTACGTTTTTTCAATATCTTCCTCCGAATATGCAGATGTGAGCATGTATACTTGGACTATGATTGTGTCTACCGGTTTTGTTCTGATTCTGACCATCATCACACGTTCATTATGTTGCAAATAATTTTCTATTCTATTTCCTACTCTTTTATGCATTACAATTCCTACACCTGCTTGACCGTTCTTTGATCCTGTATGAATTATTCTATAATCCCCACTCCAGAAATCGCCCTCTTGTGGCCATCTCATTTCGCTAATCCCCATTACATCTATATTCAACCTATTCATTTCTAATTTCGAATTTTCCAATTTTCCCGCTTGTCTCAGTGATCTAACATTCCACGCTCCGACTCGAAGAATGTTGTTTCTTTTCCCTATCCTATTCTTCGGTTTTCGTTCCTTGCTGATGAAGCTTCCTCGAGCAGCCTCCACCCGGAGATCCGAACGGGAGACTTGTTTACCTCCGGAATATTTTACCCGAGAGAGCGCCATCATGTATTTATTAATTTGTTTGTTTGTTTTTGTTACATAATATTCCAGGTTAGGAAAAAGGTTTCATTTCCTCGGGAAGTATTGAAACATGTTAAGGAAGGTAGTTTCCCCTTGCTTTCCTTCCGTTCAATTTTGCCGATGTTTCTGGCATTAGGATGATTTCGTTTCTCTCAGTTTGTATTCTTTCTCTCGAGTAGTTTATTCCACTCAAAAAAAAGATCCAACTCTGAGATACTTATCCTCCCCACCACGTAAAGGAAGCAGATACTACCAGGGATGGATAAAAAGGATATCGAGGACAGGTATCATGAATATCCCCCTGGAAGACCCGCAATCATCCACGGGGAGGATTTCCTTTCCGAGGAGTGAAAAATAATATTGATTGAGCACGGGGATGGATGCTTCTGTTACTTTCGCTTTGCTTACTCGAATCACATTATATGAATTAGCTATGCTTCCTTCACCTCATATATTATATGACGGTAATTTACAAACATGAATTGAATACGTTAGTGAATGTATATTTCCGTACAGTACACTGAAAAACAAACTCATCATTCTTACTACGGAACGGTATGCACTGTAAAAAAAGCGGTCTCAGAATTCACAGCCGTATATCATCAAGAGGAACGGTTTAAACTTTGCTACACTGAGGGAAAAAAGTCATGAAGGCAAAAAAATATTGCATCTAATGATATTTACAAAACATTTTTTTTGGATCAATGAAATTTTACTTCACTTGATGAAATACTTCATGTGGTTTAGAACCATTTCATCCATTGAAGTAGAATTTCATGAATCCAAAGGAATATTTTGAAGATACCATGGATGCAACATTTTTTTTTCTCAATGACTTTTTTCCCCTCAGTGTATAAACTTCCTCAACAATTGAGTGATAAATGAAAATTTTGAATATGTAGCGTTCAAGTACGCAGCTGGAGTTCCACTCTGAATATAAATTGAGAGTCCAAAGTAATATGTAAATATGAAAGAAAACGAGTTATGAAAATTATCAACATTTGCAGATTATTATGTTCATAATTGTGTGCATAATGTTCAGAAATCTTCATTGTCAATCTAATATTCAAAGTGTTATATTGGCAATATGTTCCATCACTACAATGAGAAAAATTTGTTCTCTAGAACTAGCAATAAGTGAATTACTGAAATTTTATTGCTGCATATACAATCATTTTTGTCCTCATAGCAACACATAGTTGTCTTGTTGACAATAAAATTGTTGATTCAGCAAACTTGAGCGATATTTTCACGATTTTATTGTGGGTTGATATATGTATAACAATATTTTATTGTGAATTCAGCAATATGATTGTTAGTTTCTCTCTCCGTATACATATGAAAAATTTGTATATATCGCATAATCGTTGGAAGAGTACTTATAGCAAAGTTTTGCCCGTTCTTTGAAGATCCATTTGCCTTCACCGGTTGAGTTCATACCTGCAAATATTTACGTGAAGGTCACACGGGATCTTTCGGACCGGTAGCCAACTACAGCAGATGTCACTCGCGAATTCTTCGAATATTGTTTCAAAGATCAACATATGATCTCGGGAGTAATATCTTATGGCAACAACACATAGCATCCGAAATTCAAATCCACAGGATTTCCGTGGGGTCTTTTGGACCTCTAGTAACCTTAACTTCTCAACACCGCGCGGATTTTATACAAATCCACTTCGAAATGCGGTCTTATAATAATTCTGAAGTGTTAGGATGACACCATGCGGTGTCAAAATAATATCTGGAGGCGTTGAAATGACACCATTCGGGGTAGAGCTTTGCTAAAACCGCCAATTTTTTGTGTTTTCCGAATAATTGTCTCAACCATATCGCATTTTTGTAAGGACTAGATCTTTTTTTCAGTGTACTATGATGTTTCAAAAATTACTACACTGGTTACAGATCCGTTCATTTTATATATTGGTCATGCCGGATCGAATAAGAAAATGAATTCATAGTACATCGCGATAGGGACATAGGGAAAAAGAATCCGTTATGGACTGCTTTCTTGAATTCAATGTGTTGTTGATTTTCTGACTGTCTTTGTTTCTAAGAAAAAACTGAATGTTTGTACCATCCAGTTTTGTACAAACGTTAGACTGAATTGAATACGAAATGTTCATTAATATTCGTTTTTATTCGTCAGTAGTAAACGTACGTACTGAAATGGACACCCCCCGCCCCCCTCTATCCGTTGCTCTGATTCAGTTCCCATGAATTTCATCTCAAAATTACGGAATTATTACTCGGTATGGTCTTTTCTCTAACCAACATAGCGCCTCAAAAAAATGCTTCGCGTCTCATTGAATTTCAATGTATTGAGATGTAATTGAATTAGTATTTGGACACTTATAAATTTCATCAAATTCAATTGGTTATTAATTCATACTCGATTAGATAGAAAGTTCGTTGATTTCGTAGGGAGTTTTGACTGTGGAACAGCAACATAATACGATAATTCCTTGCTTTCATTTTGTTATACCAAAACATTATTAAAATCCACGCAATTATATTTATGGTTTGGTCTATACAGACTGTTTTTCCTGGGCGTGAGAACATTCAATTTGAGGACTGAAACCATTCTGAAGACAAACAATTTTATTAGGTCATTGAAATGTGCAAACAATTTTGACGGATCAACAAATCTACAACATTTCATTGTTCAAAACTGAATATTCATTATGGACATGCCAGTATCAGAAATGAACGTCTGAAATGAAGCAGCAAAATATTAATTGTATCACTCTGCAGGATGATAATACAAAACTGTGTACATGGAAGAAGAAGACATTAATGGAAATTCTCTCAATTCGGTAAGTTTCCCGATATCACATCATTTTCTATGCAGCACAAAATATAAATCATATGCAATAAGAGTATGAACTACTTTAAACAACCAAAGGATAGTAATTCAAGTATAACCCCACGCGGCACAATCATGTCCCAAATCAACTCCTACTGTTTTACTTTCCAAAAATTTCATAATGTATTCTCTTTGAGTTGTTTTTTCAAATTCAATGAGTTCATCCAAGAACGATGAAAGATGATGAGTTCAAGAACTCATCGTGTAATGTCATAACAGGGATTTCCAAGGAATCCCACGATGGATTCATAAAGATTTCTTTATGAACACACTTCTGCCGGAAAAAACATTCAGGAGTTGTGTTTACTTTGAAATTAACAATATGGTGAGAATTGCAGAATACAACAATCGCTAGAATCTCTCACACTGCGTCGTTTTGAAACATTCAAAATTCAGTACGTTAATTATTTGAAACAATCAAATATTCGAATATGAGTGATGCATTGCGATATACACAAAAAAAATGAGAAACGAAAAATTTCCCATTCTCTTACGAAAAAAAGTATTCTCCTTGGTGTAGGATGTATCATCATGATGTTCTCTTTCTCACAGGGATTACTTATTTTTTTAAATTCCGAATGGAAATAATCGAAACAGCAATTAAAATCATAGGAAAAATACCATGATCAGGCATCCAACAAACAGTGCGTTATAAACAATGAAACGACGATGGTAACAAATCTCCTCAAAAGCGTATTCCAGAAGAAGTATAACTTCCAAAGCACGTGGGAAGGATGTGTATTGAATTCCTCCCAATTAAATACAGTCCCTTGTGCAGTCAATTTTATTGGACTTTTTTGTCCTTTTATTCACTGTTCCAAGCATTTTTTTGTTGCTTAATGAGAAAACTCGAAATTCTTCGACAGTTGTTAGTTGAGTTAATTGAGTATTTTCTGTAGAATACTACACCTAGAATTTATTATAAATAAATGTTTGATTTTTCAAATAAGTGAATTGTATTTTTATTCTCATGGAATCAATCTCAATGCAACCTTCGTTCCTATATATAATGAAATTCAATTCAAAATGAATGAAAAAAAAATTAACCTGGATGTTGTCATTTTGCTCCCTGAAGAAGTACAAGCTTTTGTGAGAAGAATTATATAGGGGAGAGTAGGCTAACTCGGACCGTGTTCTAAACCAGGTATCCTCATGGTTTTTGAGGCTCAACTTCCCTGATATATCAGTCCAGATATGTATAAACTTATTGACAAATGATACGCTGAGAGCAAAAGTGACAC
Organism: Gonatopus flavifemur; assembly: GCA_018340375.1. NCBI lineage: Eukaryota > Metazoa > Arthropoda > Insecta > Hymenoptera > Dryinidae > Gonatopus > Gonatopus flavifemur. The sequence continues at coordinate 21,502 of JAFFJZ010000197.1, forward strand.
CCAAATTGTTGTCAAGCAAAATCAGGACAGAGAATTTTGAGAGCAAGAATGGGACGTTGAAAGTTCCGGGCAAAAGCGATACACCTGAAATTCGGAACCAAAAGCAACCACAGAAATCTCCGAGCAAAAATTAAACACTGAAAAGTTCGAGCGAAAACGAACCAGTGCACAACACACATTTAGTACCCATGCGCTGGTTTGTTTTCAATCGAACTTTTCAGTGTTTCATTTTTGCTCGGAAATTTATGAGGTTGCTTTTTGTTCCGAATTTTAGATGTATCGCTTTTGCCCGGAACTTTCAACGTCCCATTCTTGCTCTCAAAATTCTCTGTCCTGATTTTGCTTGACAACAATTTGGGTGTCACTTTTGCTTTCAGCGTATCAAATAATCAGTACCTAATGATGCCTCCAGTGATACACGGGACAAACTGATTGAGTTGGAAGTCTTCGGTAAACATAAGAGAGTCCGATTTAGAACTCTGTCCGAGTGAGGCCACTCCCTATTGAAATTGTCCTGACAGATCCTGACAAATTCCAGTCAAAATTCTGTCCGGTCCCGTCGGAAATCATCATGCCTGGGACAACAACCGACCGAATCCTACACAGGCTGGAATCAGCTGGAATGCCAGACAAAGTCAAACGAAACCTGACGGATTCCGGTCAAAATTCTGTCTGGTTCTGTCGGAAATCATCATGCCTTGGACAAAAACCTACAAAATCCTGACGTAAAATTATTTGTCGGACATTTGGAATAGGGCTCTCTTCTGTATTCACAAATACAGTTCTTATGTGATATGTCATAGTGGAGAATGGTCAATCGATGATTGTTGATGAGCATATGCATGATTTGTTTCGTTCATTAGGATGTCATGGAAACAGCGGAATCCAATTCCGAAGATTCTATGTATTCGCTTGAAACAGAGGCGTCGACAGAAAAGGACGAGAAAAAAATGTCATTGAAAATAAAAACGGAGAAGCGAGAAATAAGAGTAGAGCAGGAAGAAATGGAAAAAACAGAAGAAGAAAATGAGAAAGAAGAAGAGGAGCAGCATGATGAACAAATGGAGCCGACCATGAAAGAGAACATGGAAGAGAAACAAGAAAATATTGAAATGGACATCCACCCTCCGGCAAATAATGATACAAATACTATAGAAACATTGCAAGAGATTGAGGAAAAACGGGAGGCAATGTCCCTTTCCGTTTTACGAGAAATACACGAAGAAGAGATATAGGGGAACACGGATGGCGAGGCAGAAGTGAACAAAAAGGAGGAGAAAAAGGAAAAAGGGGGTAGGGGGTCATTTCGCCGAAAATGTTTTTGGCCGAAAATTTGTTCATTGGCAGATTTGATAGAAGTAACTACACATTCCCAGGAAATACTAGTGATTCTCCAATGCAGCGAATTCGGCTAAAAGACCCTCTACCAAAAAGGGAATCTTGTTGAGCGTCACAGTGCACTGAACGTAAGCACTTTGTTTCATAACAAGTATGGATCTTTGAATTGAAATTGTTCCCGCAAAGAACCCTTTCATACCGATGTATGTCCAGGGTGGCGACAATTCTGGAAAAACTTGAAAACCTGAAAATCTCAGGGAATTTTCACATTCTGGAAAAGACCAGGGATTTCTTATGTTTTTTCAAATCCAGAGTGTAATTTTTTAAAATTCATGTCCTGAGGATTTTTTGAAACATATGTTCAAATGAGAATTGAATGTGTTGATTTGTAATATGATACACACGTGCTTTCTCTTTATCATCACTGGTGAGCATGTAATTTTTATACCTCTGAATTATAGAATTCGTTTGGTTTTTGAGGAGGAAGTTGTATAGTGCGGCTTGGTACTAAATACACAGCTTTGTATTGCCCTCTCCTCTCTGATATACATATATTTTTTCAAACCCTCTTTCAAACCACTCAGTGATAATCTTGAACAATGGGACAGAATCAAAAAACATCTACATTCAGTTTAGGCTGGAATTTGAATAAGAGCGCGTTTACATGAAGGCCTGTGTGCCATCTGGGGAGACAGGGTGTCCACATTCTGGAAAATCGGGAAAAAGTCAGGGAAGTGAGAATTGGTCATGGAAAATCGGGGAATTCACAAAAAATTCCGTAAAGTCAGGGAAATATTCAAAACCCGGAGAAAATAGAATTTCATTCGAGCAGTTTTTTTTCAATGGAATTGGGTTTTTCGAAAAAATGAAGCTCATTTATCAATGCTAGTTCTGATGGATTCTATTTCTGATTATTTGATAATGGTAAATGAATTAATTGTTCGATTCCGATTATTCGGCATCTCGATTTATCAACCGACTGATCAGTTGATCCGATGATTCTTCTGCTTCTGATCCATCAATCAAAGTGATTGATCGTGATGATTCTCTAGCGCTCCTGGAATGATCAATTTTTCTTGGGTTCGCTTTTATTTCCTCAGTAAGCTAAAACCTTGGTCAAAAATTGTAATTTCATGGTTCTGACTGTAAAATGATTCTACTCGCCTTACAATTCATTCCAAGGCCCTTTCTGATGACTACTAGCTTCATTCTAAGTGCTTTGAAAGGTACTATACAACCATAATCAACCTGGTATAATCATTTTTACCAGGGGAATGATTTGTGACTGAAGAATAATTGTTTCCTTCGTATAACTGCACTATTGAAAGTGGTCCAAAAAACGTAGTCTATTTTTGAATTATCTTGATATTTTCAAGATAGAAACTCACAAATGATTATGAAATAATTAAAAAATCATCAAATTCTAATTGGCTTAATTCTGATCAACTGTTATTCAAAAAAATGTTCCAAACGACCATCAAGTTGCCAAAACAAACAGATGTACTAAAATGTAATCAACGAAGAACGGAAATTTTTTATAGGTTTTCGGTTCATCAAGATCCGCTGAGGTAGGACGATGCCGATTATTTGAAATCGAACAATCGATGAATCGGACTTGAAAAATTGATGAATTATTTGAAAAAATGAAAAATCAGAAACGAAACATTTAACGATTATATCTTTTAGACTGAGGAGATTTTTCAACTAATAAAATTGCAAATTCAGGGTTGAATCCTAGACATCTCGGTCAAAATCTCCCGAACTGAATTCATGGAATGGTCTGCGATTTTCAGGAAATAATTTTTACACTTCTATCCATTACGCGCAGCATCTAAATTTTGGATTTCAAACAATATTTCTGAGCTCAAATTTTGGAGAATATTTATTCAGTCGGTATCTGCTTCAATAGTATGGTTACGCATTTTCTCAGAGAGAGGGATTATTACGTGTTCCATTAATACCATAAACTTGAACCAAATGCGTAAATCCGCGCTGTCGAAGTATAAATTCGTGTACCTGAGATGAAAATGGCGAATTGAACCGGGTTTTCTTGTAGAGCTACTCATCGCTCATGTCTTTTAGATGGAATGACCAAGTAGACCAGTCGTGACGTCGCTAAACTAACAATCCTACGACCCCATTCCAATGTTAACCCATCAAATCTTGGAATTCTCTTTTTTCGTTGCATTTTTTAACGGTTGTACTTTCTGAAAAGAAAATTAATGCTTTTTTCAGGAACAATGATTCATGGCGTAAAATTGACTGATCTTTTAGAATCAGATACCGATTTTTCTGAAAAATGCCCCTGTGACAATTCAGGGTTTTTTCCTCAAAATTGCGTGTTCAAACTATGGGTTTTCTTCATGTCATGTTTTCACATTGAAATCATTTTAGAATTCTTGTTATACCTACACAACCACATCAATTCACCTCGAACTTGGATTTTTATCTTCGACAATTCTATAATTTTACGTGGAAGGAATCAAAATAGCGACTTAAACGCGGAAAAAATTTTCCACACGTCAAGGATTTTCCATTTTGACACGATTTAAAAACGAGTCCGGATGGAAAACTTCATTTGAAAACGGAAAAAAATTTTCTTCAGTGTGCATATCGAGAATTTACTTCAGTAACCCCGGATCAAGAAATTTGAACGGTTTTTATCCTAATGTTTGATTTTGTCCTACATTATCAAAATTGCGGGCAAGATCAGGGCTTTTTCAAGACTTCCATGTGAATTTATGTACCTGAAGTTCGAATCGTTTATTGAAACAAATTGGTGATCGAATAACGAAATACTCAGCTGTTGAAAACCCGAAATCTTACAATCCATTCTTTGAACGATATTTTCAGTCCGAAGGAATTGATTCCAGGAGATAAGAATCGATAGTTCTTCAGATTTTAAGAGTTTGAATTTTCGTTTCATTTCTATAAGCGGCTCAAATTTCAAGAACATTCGAATGTTTCCTAAAATAACAGTGATTGAAGTCAAATCCAGACCAAAACTTTGAATAAATCCTGTGTTTATTCGCAATTTTAATGAATCAGAACAGAATATAATGGGCATACAAGAATTGTTCGAAATTTTCAACCCGGGACGTGATTTTCTATGATAATGGGCTTTAATATTGATGTCCAAGTGCTTGTTTTTATATTAAATATGATGATATTCTTCAGGAGCATATTCATTTCATGAAATTTGAGTTTCCTACACTGTAAAAAAATTCATCAGCGTCCAATCAACTATTTATACGTCCTCTATCGAATGAATATCTATTTGAACAAATGGAATATATAATTTGATTCAAAACTCATTGATTTATCTCAATCCGAATGATTTGATTGAAATGAATATTTCATTGGGACGACTAAATATTTATTGGGTAGAGGACAAATAAATATTCATTTGACTTTTTTTTCAGTGTATGAATTCGATTTAACCATATGAAAGTTAATATATTCTAATGATTGTCATTTCATCATTCTCCAAATTACTTTTGCATTTCACACTGCATGTTTCCTTCTTGATCACATGGTTGGAGGAAGAACAAAATGAGACAAACAAGGGAGGTTGAAGAATACAAACATTATGAGCCGCATATTTCGGCCAGGGAATTTTCATCTCACAAGTCTGTGGACACTCTGGGAGAGTTCGAGGTCTGTAGTATATGGTTCATTCTACGTCAGATTTTCAATGGATTCCTGAAAATTTTTGAAATGATTATTTTCGAATTCTGTGTTGAAAAATATGAGATATTTATCACTTCTTTCTTTCCATTATTGTGACTTGTGGGTTTACACTCATGTCAAGGTTTTGGATTTTCTTGATAATCAAGAAACTGCGATGAAAAATCACAAGTTTTGACCTGGGAAATCTGGAATTTTCGAGGAATTTCTCGAAAGTTATTGTCGCCACCCTGAAATCTAATAACTACAGAGTTTATATGTTCAATTCTTGTATTCATTTTTCAAAATTTCTATTGGGCGCCATCATCTTTTGGAGGTCAGGGCCGAGAAAAACACCCATCTCAAGCAACATCTGAAGTAAATAGCTTCGTTGAGACCGTATATTACTGATTCATTTAGATTTTTATATTATCGTTATTGTTTTTTTTCATTTTCGCTCGCATCAGACTGATGAGGACGTAGATATCGGAGAGGTTTCACCCAACAATCCCGAATTAGATCTCAATGTCTCTGGGGCTCTCCTCTCCAACGTGCTGAAAGAATTTCGGAGAAATCTATTAGAAGATTTGAAAAAGTTGAGACAAGTAGAAATCATTGAAGAAGCGCCCAGCGAGGATCCTTTTCCGCCACCGGATGAAAACGGCCGAGTAAATTTGAACATCTATCAATAAGTTTTACGCCGTCCATAAACTACGTAGCCACATTTTTGCGATTTTTCTACCCCTCCCTCCCCCAATGTGGTTCACTGTGGCTTTTCACAAATATCCCCCCTCCCTCCCTCCCACGTAGGAACGTAGTTTTTTCCACGTTCAACTGAATTCATTTCAGTTATATAAGTTCTCACTCAAATATGAACTTGATACAATTTTCTTTGATTGAAATGAACACGAGGAAAAAGGAATTCGCTGTGACAAGAAAATAAGATGTGGCTGGATCCCTTTTGCTGAAGGAGCAAATTTTTTGCTCTGGCAGCGAACTATCCGCTATCCCAGCAATCTTGTTATCTGCCACAGCAATTTTCTTGCTTTGGCAGCAAAAAATTTGTGTTCCTCCAGCGAAACTTTTTCTGCTATTCTATATATAATATTCAAATTTTGCTGATCCAGCGAAAAATTTGCTGTTATAGCAAACCATTTTGCTGTTTCGGCAATTCAGTTAGTTGTGGCCGCAGATTTTCAGCTCGGTCAGCAAAAAAGTTTGCTATTCTATATACAATACCCCAATTTGCTGCCTCAGCAAATTTTTTCTCTCCGTGAAATATTTATCCTATTGAAATAAAATTTCATACATTCCAAATAAAATCCACTTGAATCGAGTCAAATATTATTCCACCTTATTTAATCTCATTCGATCCGATGAAATATCCACTCGATTCATATTTGAATTAATCATGTTTTTAGGTGTTTACGTTAGGTTATTTTCAAAATACAAGATGAATAAAAAACTACGTAGCTTGGAATCCAACCCCCCCTCCGCCCATGTAGCCCCGCAGAGCATTCCATCTTACCCTCCCTCCCTTCATCGGCCACGTAGTTTATGGACAAGCCCTTTTTTCTTTATGAATTCCGTATGACTCAGTTTTTCCTATCCAGGTTGAAGTACAGCCTGGTGTCGATATGGACTCTGTTATGCTTGTGAAGGCAATTAACGCACAAAGTATGAGGAAGTGGATCAATTATATTGTTAAAGGGTATTGGCCTCCGGAAATCAGGAAAACTCTGACAACTAGGAAATCAAAACGGAATCCCGAATTGATTGAGATTCAATCTGAAGAATATAGTATAATATACGGTGAGTGGAAGAATAATGAAAAAAAGATTTCACTCTGTGAAGGTCGGATGATGTAATAAAGGGATATGAACGCTGTAAACTTGGGAATTCTCGATGTTTTTGGTGTAATGGATAAAACAATCGGCTGGGTGGATTGATGTGAAATTTCGTACATCTTTTTATTGAACTTGAAAGTGCATGAGAAAAATTGTTATTATTTATTTATTTATTATTTATTCATTCTTTTTTCCTTCACAAGATGGCAACACATACTAGTATGTCAAAAATTGCGCCTTTTTGAGATTCCCCCTTCCAGCAAAACGGAACGTATTAGAAGAAAAACGAGAGAGACTCTGGAAATATTTGTAAATGGCTATGGTTTGACGTACGGGGGTGTTGAGAATATATTGATTTAAGAAGAAAATAGCAACCATTTGAAGGAATAAGTTCTAATTTCCATCAAATTTCCTACAGAAAATTGTTGATCAACAAAAGTAAAGGGTAGAAAAAACGGCTACGTAATGCCATACAGACTTGTTTCCTCTACAAAATGCATTTTGGGTCAAGTCGATCGGATGAAAAATATTTGAGTTATGCTGTTAACCAGGTCAACGAAAGTGATTCCGGATGAATACCGTTTGAACCTCAAGAGAACAAGAGTCGGATAAAGGAATTTCAGCTTGATTCCAGATGAATTCACATTCAACGAACGTTCAATAAACTCCCCAATGTTCATAGCTTCATTCCAAGTCTAATAAACATCTGTTGAGTGTTTCGGTTCTCTTGGGAGAGTTTCAGAAGAGGTGATCGAATGCATGTAACCGAATGAATTGGGCCACCAAAAATAAAGTACTCGGTGCTCGAATTTTCACTCATAAGTTGAGATACATGTGCTTTGGGATGGGCAGCATTGATTCATAAAAGCACAATTCTTCCATTTTTTGAAAATTTTACAGTGTTCATACCCCTTAGTATAAAAAATATCACACACCAAAGACAAAAGTATTCGATGCATGACTTTACTGAGCATTGAACTTGAACCTTACAATTTACAGGGTTGGCGACAAAAATGCAGAGATCCAAAAAGCTAAAGTTCAAAAACAAGGAAAACCCTTTTTTGAACATAAAGGAATGGGTACGTTGTGCAATAAAAGCAGATCGGTATAGAAATGAGGTATGATAGTTACAGATAATTCAATATTCAATACTGCTCTTTCATACTGATTAACGGTTTGAATATTTATTTCCAGTGAGGTAGCGGGATACAGAAGTCCATTATTTTTTCATGGCCGTCGTAAGTGGGCGAGAAAATAGTGAAATGGACATGCTCTTCCACACCAATACGTGTTATTATATAGGATTATTTTACCAATATGCTAGATCTCGTTCTTTGGATATATTGAGAATATTTTCATGTTTTTATCTTTTCATACATGCAATTGCATTCGTTGAACATAATGTACAGTGGGTTCAATCCGTTTCCCTCTTTCAGGTAAATATTTGTGGACAATTTATTGTTAGTCAATGAGGAACATTCTCGAGTGGATGAATACATGAGGAATAATGTTTTGAACATGGGGAACTGATCATAGATGTTCCCAATTAATTGACTATGAATGGCCAACGAAGATTTGTCGGGAAGGAAGAAACGGATTAATTGCGCCGACTGTATATACATTCATTTGAAACTTATTATATGCTTATGGATACAGAAATCCATTTTTTTCCACGGCCTCCATGAGTGGGCGAGCAAACAGTGATATGGACAGGCTCCTACATATCAATACACGTTCCAATATAAGATTATTTTATCAATATGATATCTCTTGTTCTTTGGGAATTTTGAAAATATTTTCATGCCTTACCTTTTCATACGTGCAATTGCATTCATTAGACATAATGTACGGTGGTTTTAATTAATCTGTCTCCTTCTTCCCGATCGATGTTTGTTGCTCATTCATTGTTAGTCAATGAGGAACATTTTCGAGTGGATAAATGTATCAGGAATAATGTTTTGAACATAGAAAACTGATCATAGATGTTTTCAGTTAATTAGCCATGAATTGCCAACAAACATTTATCGGAAAGGAGGAAACGGATGAATTGCGCCGGCTGTATATACATTCATTTGAGACTTATGATATGCTCATGGATACAGGAATCCATTATTTTTTCACGGCCTCCATAAGTGGGCGAGCGAGAAGTGATATGGACAGGCTCCTACATATCGATACACGTTATTGTATAAGATTATTTTATCAATATGATATCTCTTGTTCTTTGCGAATTTTGGAAATATTTTCATGTCTTTACCTTTTCATACGTACAGTTGCATTTATTAAAAATAATGTATATACATTCATTTGAAACTCATTATATATTGATGGATACAGAGGTCGATTATTTTTTCGTGGTCGTCATAAGTGGGCGAGCAAGCAGTGAAGTGGACCTACTCTTACATATCAATACTTGTCATTAAATAAGATTATTTCATTTTATCAATATGATACACGTCTTCTTTGCATTTTTTGAATATAATCTCATCTTTTAATCATCTCACACGTGCAATTACGTTCAATCAACATAGTGTATGGACGGTCATTGAAACCTACTATATGTTCAAGGATGAAATATAAATTTTATCTTGAATCGCTCGGTTTTCATATTTATTTTGACCACATGTGACGGATAATGTATGAAATCTTGATTATGTACGGAGTGAATATTTTCGTATGGAATTTTTTTCATTGTACATTGACATTGGATTGAGTTCGGATACTGATTTTCATGTTATATAGTTCTCGGTCATATATGATACGAGCGGCTAGGGTTTTACCGATTCTGACGGAATGAGCTACGTGAAAATACGTACCTAGAATGCCACTGGATTTCTGTGAATTCCAGTGGATTCTGTTGTTTTCACGATTATGTCACCGGAAAGAACCAGGATTCTACCGAGGAAAATACCTGTGCATTCGGTTCAGTCTTCTGGTTTTGAATCCTAAAACGAACCACAATTCAGTCAATGATAATTCCAGTAGATTTCGGTGCTTTTTCGATTAGGTCACCGGAAGATAACCAGAACTGGACCGAGGAAAATGCCTGAATATTCGGTTCAGTCTTCTGATTTTGCATCCTAAAACGAACCACAATTCAGCCAATGGTAATTCCAGCAGATTCCGGTGCTTGTTCGATTATGTAACCAAAAGATCACCTAAACTGAACCGAGGAAAGTACCTAAATATTTGGTTCAGTGTTCAGATTTTGCATCCTCAAATGACCCACAATTCAGTCAATAATAATTCCGGCAGGCGCCGGTGCTTTTTCAATTATGTAACCGAAAGATGATCGAAGCTGAACCGAGGGAAATACCTAAATATTGAGTTCAGTCTTCTGATTTAGCATCCTAAAACGAACCACAATTCAGTCAATAATAATTCCGGCAGATTCCGGTGCTTGTTCAATTATGTAACCAAAAGATAACCAAAACTCGACCGAAGAAAGTACTTGAATATTTGGTTCAGTCTTCCGATTTTGCATCCTAAAACTGACCACAATTCAGTCAATAATAATTCCAGTAGAATTCGTTGCTTTTTCGATCATGTAACCGAAAGATAATCAAAACTGAACCGGGGAGAATACCAGAATATTTAGTTCAGTCTTCTGATTTTGCATCCTAAAACGAACCACAATTCAGTCAATGATAATTTCGGCGGATTCCGGTGCTTGTTCGATTATGTAACCAAAAGACAACCGAAACTCAACCGAGGAAAGTATTTGAATATGTGGTTCAGTCTTCTGATTTTGCATCCTAAAACGAAAACACAATTCAGTCAATAATAATTCCGGCAGATTCCGGTGCTTGTTCAATTATGTAACCGAGAGATAACGAAAACTCAACCGAGGAAAGTACTTGAATATTTAGTTCAGTCTTCCGATTTTGCATCCTAAAACGAACCACAATTCAGTCAATAATAATTTCAGTAGAATTCGTTGCTTTCTCGATCATGTAACCAAGAGATAATCGAAACTGAACCGAAGAGAATACCTGAATATTTAGTTCAGCCTTCTGATTTTGCATCCTAAAACGAACCAAAATTCAGTCAATAATAATTTCGGCGGATTCCGGTGCTTTTTCGATTATGGAACCAGAAGATAACCTTAACTCAACCGAGGAAAGTACTTGAATATTTGGTTCAGTCTTCTGATGTCGCATTCTAGAACGAACCACAATTCAGTCAATAATAATTCCGGCAGGATCCGGTGCTTTCCGATCATGTGACCAAAAAATAACCAAAACTGAACCGAGGAAAGTACCGAAATCTTTGGTTCAGTCTTCTGATTTTGCATCCTGAAACGAACCAAGAATCAGTCAGTAATAATTCCGGCAGAATCCGGTGCTTTTCCGATTATGTAACCAGAAGATAACCAAAACTCAACCGAGGAAAGTACTTGAATTTTTGGTTCATCCTTCTGATTTCGCATCCTCAAACGAACCCAATTCAGTCAATAATAATTCCGGCAGAATCCGGTGCTTTTCCGATTATGTAACCAGAAGATAACCAAAACTCAACCGAAGAAAGTACTTGAATGTTTGGCTCAGTCTTTTGATTTTACATCCTAAAACGATCCACAATCCAGTCAATAATGATTTCGGCGGATTCCGGTGCTTTTTCGATTATCGAACCAAAACTCAACCGAAGAAAGTACTTGAATGTTTGGTTCAGTCTTCTGATTTTGCAGCCTACAACGAACCACAATTCAGTCAATAATGATTGCGGCAGATTCCGGTGCTTGCTCGATTATGTAACCAAAAGATAACCAAAACTCAATCGAGGAAAGTACTTGACCATTTGGTTCAGTCTTCAGATTTCGCATCCTCAAACGAACCACAATTCAGTCAATAATAATTTCGGCGGATTCCGGTGCTTTCCGATTATGTACCCAAAAGATAACCAAAACTCAACCGTGGAAAGTACTTGAATATTTGGTTCAGTCTTCTGATTTTGCATCTCAAAACGAACCACAATTCAGTCAATAATAATTTCGGCGGATTCCGGTGCTTGCTCGATTATGTAACCAAAAGATAACCAAAACTCAATCGAGGAAAGTACTTGAATATTTGGTTCAGTCTTCTGATTTTGCATCTCAAAACGAACCACAATTCAGTCAATAATAATTCCGGCAGAATCCGGTGCTTTCCCGATTATGTAACCAAAACTCAACCGAAGAAAGTACTTGAATATTTAGTTCAGTCTTCTGATTTTGCATCCTAGAACGATCCAATATTCAGTCAATAATGATTATCGCGGATTCCGGTGCTTTTCCGATTATGTAACCAAGAGATAACCACAACTCAACCGAGGAAAGTACTTGAATATTTGGTTCAGTCTTCTGATTTCGCATCCTAGAACGAACCACAATTCAGTCAATAATAATTCCAGTGGATTGCGTTGCTTTTTTGATCATGTAACCAAAAGATAACCAAAACTGAACCGGGGAAAGTACCTGAATATTTGGTCCAGTCTTCAGATCTCGCATCCTCAAACGCACCACAATTCAGTGAATAATAATTCCGGGAGAATCCGGTGCTTTTCCGATTATGTAACCAGAAGATAACCTTAACTCAACCGAAGAAAGTACTTGAATGTTTGGTTCAGTCCTTTGATTTCGCATCCTAAAACGATCCACAGTTCAGTCAATAATAATTTCGGCGTATTCCGGTGCTTTTCCGATTATGTACCCAAAAGATAACCAAAACTCAACCGTGGAAAGTACTTGAATATGTGGTTCAGTCTCCTGCTTTTGCATCACAAAACGAACCACAATTCAGTCAATGATAATTCCGGCAGAATCCGGTGCTTTCCCGGGTATGTGAACAAAACTCCACCGAAGAACGTATTTGAATATTTGTTTCAATCTTCCGATTCCGCACTCTAAAACGAACCGCAATTCGGTCAATAATAATTCCAGTAGAATTCGTTGCTTGTTCGATCATGTAACCAAAAGATAATCAAACCTGAACCGAGGAGAATACCTAAATATTCGGTTCACTCTTCTGATTTCGCATCCTCAAACGAACCATAATTCAGTTAATAATTCCGGCAGAATCCGGTGCTTTTCCGATTATGTAACCAAAACTCAACCGAAGAAAGTACTTGAATGTTTGGTTCAGTCTCTCGATTTTGCATCCTAAAACGATCCACAGTTCAGTCAATAATAATTTCGGCGGATTCCGGTGCTTTTCCGATTATGTAACCAACAGATAACCAAAACTCAACCGAGGAAAGTACTTGAATATTCGGTTCAGTCTTCAGATTTCGGATCCTAAAACGAACCACAATTCAGTCAATAATGATTTCGGCGGATTCTGGTGCTTTTTCGATTATCGAACCAAAACTCAACCGAAGAAAGTACTCGCATGTTGGTTCAGTCTTTTGATTTTGCATCCTAAAACGAACCACAATTCGGTCAATAATAATTCCAGTAGATTTCGTTGCTTTTTCGATCATGTGACCAAAAAATAACCAAAACTCAACCGAGGAAAGTACCGGAATGTTTGGTTCAGTCCTCTGATTTTGCATCCTGAAACGAACCACAATTCAGTCAATAAGGATTCTGGCAGATTCCGGTGCTTTTTCGATTATGTAACCAAAAGATAACCAAAACTCTACCGATGAAAATACTTGAATATTTGGTTCAGTCTTCAGATTTCGCATCCTCAAACGAACCACAATTCAGTCAATAATAATTCCGGCAGAATCCGGTGCTTTCCCGATTGTGTAACCAAAACTCAACCGAAGGAAGTACTTGAATATTTAGTTCAGTCTTCTGATTTTGCATCCTAAAACGGACCACAATTCAGTCGATAATCATTTCGGCGGATTCCGGTGCCTGTTCGATTAGGTAACCAAAAGACAACCAAAACTCAAGCGAGGAAAGTATTTGAATATTTGGTTCAGTCTCCTGATTTTGCATCCTGAAACGAACCACAATTCAGTGAATAATAATTCCAGTAGATTTCGTTGCTTTTTCGATCATGTGACCAAAAAATCTCCAAAACTAAACCGAGGAAAGTACCGAAATGTTTGGTTCAGTGTTCTGATTTCGCATCCTAAAACGAACCACAATTCAGTCAATAATAATTCCGGCGGATTCCGGTGCTTTTCCGATTATGTAACCAACAGATAACCAAAACTCAACCGAGGAAAGTACTTGAATATTTGGTTCAGTCTTCTGATTTTGCATCCTAAAACGAACCACAATTCAGTCGATAATAATTCCAGTAGATTTCGTTGCATTTCCGATCATGTAACCGAAAGATAACCAGAACTCAACCGAGGAAAGTACTCGAATGTTTGGTTCAGTCTTCTGATTTTGCATCCTAAAACGAACCACAATTTGGTCAATAATAATTCCAGTAGATTCCCTTGCTCTTTTGATCATGTGACCAAAAGATAAGCAAAACTAAACCGAGGAGAATACCTGAATATTCAGTTCAGTCTTCTGATTTTGCATCCTGAAAAGAACCACAATTCAGTCAATAATAATTTCGGCGGATTCCGGTGCTTTTTCGATTATCGAACCAAAACTCAACCGAAGAAAGTACTCGAATGTTTGGTTCAGTCTTCTGATTCTGCATCCTACAACGAACCACAATTCAGTCAATAATAATTCCGGCAGATTCCGGTGCTTGTTCGATTATGTAACCAAAAGATAACCAGAACTCAACCGAGGAAAGTACTCGAATATTTGGTTCAGTCTTCTGATTTTGCATCCTAAAACGAACCACATTTCGGTCAATAATAATTCCAGTAGATTTCGTTGCTTTCTCGATCATGTGACCAAAAAATAACCAAAACTCAACCGAAGGAAGTACTCGAATAACACAGGCCTGCGAAATTTGACTTTTTTTTTCCCCCTCAAACAATAATATCTTTTTCCGAAGCATTTTGATCCGCTGAATCCGAATCTGGCTGCAGAATTGCTCTATCACGTCAGGTTTTTGAGATATTTCGACCTAAAAATGTGAAAAACACTGTTTTTCGACATATTTGGGGTTACGTAAAGTCGAAGGGTAATTTTTCTTCTCAAAACCAATACATGCACCTCAAAGTATAAGTCCTCCTCTTCCAAATGCCGTTGAGTTTGCTCAGATACCTTTTTTTTTCATTGAGATACGACAGTTTGAAAATTGTGTCTCCACCTATTTATTGAGTACATGAGCGCACAAATTTAAACTTGTCGTATCTCAATGAAAAAAAAAGATATTTCAGCAAACTCAACGGCATTTGGAAGAGGATGACTGATACTTTGAGGTGCATCTATTGGTTTTGTGAAAAAAATTACCTTTCGACTTTACGGAACCTCAAATATGCCAAGAAACAGTGTTTTCCACATTTTTAGGTCGGAATATCCCAAATACCTGACGTGATATAGCAATTCTGGAGCCATATGCGGATTCAGCGCACCAAAATGCTTCAGAAAAATGTTGAATGAATGAAGGGGATTGACTTTGGATTGTATTCTACATGAAACACCTTGAGTAGGCCAGGCGCATCACAACGATACGCTAAATTTTTTTCTTGAGCGAAATACGGTAGAAAATGCTTATAGCATATCACATAAATATATATTTATGCAATATGCTACACTATTATAATCGGACGCCTACAAAATTCACGCGCCGGGCGGTAATATCCTTCGAGCCAGCACTGCTGAGATCGTAGATTGTTTGTTGCTATGTTCAGACATTATTCCACTAATTCACTCGGAATGTACTGATTGTTGTTCTAATTTTTTCCTCCGTGTACAAGTATCGAGTGTCCAGTAATTGTTGTGAATTTCGTGTATTTAAAAAAAAGTTTCACAAATGGCTTCTCGAAAATGTATCAATGCTCCAGATAACTTCTGCTACATATGTGGAAATTATGTAATAAAGAGACAGCAACAAATAATTTCTAAATGTATTGAAGAACTATACGATAGCTATTTCAAAATCAACATAAAAAACCAAGACAAACAATGGGCGCCTCATAAAGTGTGTTCGACATGTGTACGTGAACTTCGGAAATGGTCAAGAGGAGAAAAACATTGTTTTAGTTTACAGACTCCAATGATTTGGATGGAACCGCAAAATCATATCAACGATTGTTACTTCTGCTGTTCAAGCATAAAAGGATTTAATTCTAAAAATAAAGCAGCGATAAGTTATCCTGATATTCGTTCTGTGATTTTACCTACGTATAAAGATCCTGATAGCAAAGAGTTATGCCATCCTGCCCAACCATTTTCATCTGATCCTAGTTTATTTCAAGAGGCTATAATGAATACTTCAGATCCTGACGATGAATATTACGAGTGCAACGAAACACCACCACTGTTTTCTCAAAGTGAATTGAATGATTTGACAAGAGATCTTAATCTTCCGAAAGATGCTGCGGAATTACTCGGTTCCAGATTGAAAGAAAAACATGCTGGATCGTACAACGAACTTTTATTGGTATAGAAATAGAGAGAAGGATTTTCTACCGTATTTTGCTCAAGAAAAAATTTAGTGTATTGTTGTGATGTGCCTGGCCTACTCAAAATGTTTGATGTAGAATACAATCCAAATGATTGGAGACTTTTTATAGATTCTTCGAAACGGAGCCTCAAAGTAGTATTGTTACATAATGGTAATAAATTTGCTTCTTTGCCTATTGGAGATTCTACTCATTTGAAAGAATGTTATGAAAATTTGGATTTCGTCCTCAAAAAAATAAATTACTCCAATCATAACTGGACTATATGTGGTGATCTCAAAATATTAACTATGTTGCTTGGTCAACAAGGAGGGTATACAAAATACCCCTGTTTTCTATGTGAATGGGATAGTAGGAATAGAGCACGACATTGGATCCAGAAAGATTGGCCACAGAGAGCATCATTGAACCCTGGAAGTAAAAATGTTGTACACGAAACACTAGTTGACCGCTCCAAAATTCTGCTACCTCCGCTTCATATCAAATTAGGCATTATGAAGCAATTCGTAAAGGCATTGCCTAAAGATGGTCTTTGTTTCAAATATTTATGTGATAAATTCAAGCATTTATCGGATGCGAAGATAAAAGAAGGCGTTTTTGTTGGTCCAGACATAAGGAAATTGATGCAAGATCCTGAATTTGAAAAAACTATGAATAAAACCGAGAAGCTCGCTTGGAAGTCATTTAAGGAAGTCGTACAACATTTTTTAGGGAACAGAAAAAGCCCTGATTATGAAAATATAGTCAACAGCATGCTTAACAATATCAAAATCCTGGGTTGTAATATGAGTATAAAACTCCATTATTTGCATTCCCATATTGACTTTTTCCCCGAGAATCTTGGTGCTGTCAGTGAAGAGCAAGGGGAGATTTCATCAAGACCTTAAGGTTATGGAGACCAGATATCAAGGAAGGTGGGACGTTAGAATGATGGCTGACTATTGCTGGATGTTAAAGAGAGATGAACCGAATCATGAGTACAACAGAAACATCAAACAGAAGTTTTGAAGAAACTAGAAAAAGATATCATAAGTCCTTTTGATTTATCTAGTATCTTAGGTCTTGTGTGAAACCAGTGCAGCCCCATGTCTGAATTTTATATAAAACGTATATATTTTTCGTTCATACAAATTGTTTAAAAAACTGTAAATATTCATATCTCACATAAAAATGAATCCCGATGTGCTGTAAAAAAACTGGCGTTATATTTTAGTTCCACAATCTGAATACCTGGAAAGGAACCATTATTGTTCGAAGGGAAAATAAAAACTTATATTCCGCAGGTCTGTGAATTATCAACCCTTTGGGGGACCCATTGTTTTGAAGGGAAATTTTCCTTGAATATGTGAACATATAAGTTTTTGGGTCGCTGAATAAGAATATCATATTAGAAAATTAGAATTTTCATTCCCATACATCCTGGCAGCACCCTCAGGAGATCCTAGAAATATTATAATCTTGGGGATATATTTCACAACTTGGAATACTCGTAACTCTGCAAGGAGAAATTGTAGGTCACCGATTAATAGCTTATTTTGAGGAGTAAGAGTAGTACTGGATGATGCAATTAGAAGAAAAGACTGAAGAAAATTGTGCACTCAGTACATGAATTCCAAAGTAATCAAAAAACCCATTTTTCGTGGACCTAATCTTAAATATCTTGAAATGCTTACGCGATGGCCCAATCCTGACTCCGGATTTGGATTCTACGCAGAAAATTACTTCAGAAAAGAGAATTTCATTTGAAGGAGAATTTCATTGTCGATCAGTGTAATAAATGCGAATACTCATTCTGTTGTTGGGACATATTACACAACTTAGAATGGTCGTAACTTTGCGAGAAAAAATCGTACATGAACGTTCAATAGCTCATTTTAAACGGGAAGAGTAGTGCAAATTGATGAAGTTGAGAGAAAAGATCAAAAAAATTTTATGCGTCCTGTACATAACCTCAAAAGTAGCGAAAAACCGCATTTTTTGCGTATTTACCCTCAGATATCTCAAAATCCTGACGTGATAGCCCAATTCTGGCTCCGGATTCGGATTCTACGCAGCAAATTACTTCGGAAAATGGTCACCAGTTCCAAGGGGGAAAAACCTCGCAGGCCTGTGTAATTGGTTCAGTCTTCTGATTTCGCATCCTGAAACGAACCACAATTCAGTCAATAATAATTTCGGCGGATTCCGGTGCTTTTCCAATTATGTAACCTAAAGATAACCAAAACTCAACCAAGGAAAGTACTTGAATATTTGGTTCAGTCTTCTGATTTTGCATCCTAATACGAACCACAATTCAGTCAATGATAATTCCGGCAGAATCCGGTGCTTTTCCGATTATGTAACCAAAACTCAATCGAAGAAAGTACTTGAATGTTTGGTTCAGTCTTCTGATTTTGCATCCTAAAACGGGCCACAATTTAGTCAATGATAATTCCGGCAGATTCCGGTGCTTGTTCGATTATGTAACCAAAAGATAACCAAAACTCAACCGACGAAAGTACTGGAATGTTTGGTTCAGTCTTCTGATTTTGCATCCTAAAACGAACCACAATTTAGTCAATGATAATTCCGGCAGATTCCGGTGCTTGTTCGATTATGTAACCAAAAGATAACCAAAACTCAACCGACGAAAGTACTGGAATATTTGGTGCAGTCTTCTGATTTTGCATCCTGAAACGAACCACAATTCAGTCAATAATAATTTCGGCGTATTCCGGTGTTTTTCCGATTATCGAACCAAAACTCAACCGAAGGAAGTACTTGAATGTTTGGTTCAGTCTTCTGATTTCGCATCCTACAACGAACCACAATCCAGTCCATAATAATTCCAGTAGATTTCGTTGCTTTTTCGATCATGTAACCAAAAGATAATCGAAACTGAACCAAGGAAAATACCTGAATATTTAGTTCAGTCTTCTGATTTTGCATCCTAAAACGGACCACCATTCAGTCAATAATGATTTCGGCAGATTCCGGTGC
>JAFFJZ010000198.1:0-40791 GCA_018340375.1 Gonatopus flavifemur
GAATTTTTTATCGGATTCGATTAAAATTTTCATGGTTGATAAAAATTGATTCAATCCAATTAACAACAATTTTATTGTAGTATCAATTGCAAATTTCCGATCACAGAAGCAATCGTTCACACATACTACATGGGCAAAAAGTAAGGTGATTTTGAATTCAGAAAACTTCGCGGAGCTTGAAATCCTAATTTCAGTTCTTTCTCTTAGTTGACAGGACTGTCCATGAAATCTGTGCCAAATTTCATGTCAATGTCATTATCAGTAATACATTTACGCTTGTGTTTACCAAACGACCAGAGTGCGTTTTTCAGTTTTTACAATGTCTAATGTGATTGAGCAGAGAAGTGCAATCAAATTTTGTTTGCGGAATGAAATTTCGGCTGCGAAAACTTTGAGGATGTTGCGGGAAGGCCTTTTGGCGATTCTACCATGTCGCAGAAGAATGTTTATAAGTGGTACAAAAGACTTCAAAAGAGGTCGAGAAACGTGTTGATGACTTGGAGGCGCTCCGGAACACCATCGACGTCAACAGATGACCAACACGTCGATAGTGGAAGGTGGGTAGCAAAAAATCATCGGTTGACTGTTGGGAACCTTTCCACAGTATGAAGTCAGATTATCAGAAGGATATTAAGACCAGGAGTAGGGCCAACAACTCTTGATTGTTTGTTACGATGTGCCGTCTCCGCCTCTGCACTCGTTCATCGTGACCATTTCGCCAAAAATTCGACGCATATCATTCCGCAACCACCGTATTCGCCTGATTTGGCTCCGTGTGATTTCTGGCTATTCCCAAAACTCAAGAGACCACTCTGGGAAGCGTTTCCGAGTCGATTGAGGAGATAAAAGCTGAATCGAAGAAAGGCGCTGATAGCTATACCGGAAAGGGACTATTTAGCATGTTTCGATGATTGGAAAAAACGTTGGCATAAGTGTGGTGATGTTGTTGTGCTGTAAGCGTGGAAGTTTATTGGATCACGGCATGACATGTGGGTTGGATACTTCAGACCCGCTTTTATCATTAGATATCAGACCACACCGACACTGACATAAAGTTCATATCAAACGATCGTCGCTCCTACCGCTGGACGTACCCTCCGAACATAAGCCAAAACTTAAGCGTGTTGTGTGGCATGTTTCAATCCACAGTGTGGTTGTTGCTCCACTGTGACGACCAGCTCGAACCAGTAACACTCCTCTCTCTCTCTCTCTCCTTTCCTCTGTGATCAGTTGCAGTCTTTAATGTTAACCTTTATCCTTCTCTCTTCCTCTTTTTTCAACTCGTTCTCCTCCATTCCCCATGTTTGTATTCCCTCTTTCCTACACACTGGTTTCCAACTATTCCCTCACTCTCGTCATGGACTACTATCTCCTCTAAACTATCCTTGTTTGTGCAACACACCTTCAAGGACTTATTATAAAGAGTACATTCTCCTGATGGCGAGATCAGCCACGACTAACGGAGAACTGAATAGAAATGCGGGAAATCAAAAGATTCTGGAATACACATCAGACACATCTAACCATAAAATATGTAATATTTTTGCCACGAAGAAACAACCTTTATTAATTTTTAATATAATTCAATATCAACCTGCGCACACGCTCCAAACTATTCAACGGAAATATCCGATTTAACTCTTGACGTGAATTCAGCCAAAACAAGAAAAAAATGTAGAACAATGATAATCAGTCATCCTTCAATCATTACGTCATCAACGTTCAATGTGAAGTTGATTTGACTTGGTTGCTAAAATATTAATAAGAGACTTTGAAACGAAGAACAGAAATACGTCGTTGTCGTTGCTATTTGTGATACTCTTCTAACGATTGACACGAACGGAAGAAAGATAAACTTCCGGTATCTCGTAATACATACACACACACGATATTTTTCAAGATAGAAATGAAACTAATTTCACCGAAGCAATCTCATTAAGAATTTTGATTCCCACGAATTCTATTGAGTATTAATCGTGATGATTAGTAGTTTATATCTGAAACCTATTAAGTTATTGTTTAAAAGCATCTATAAATGGTTCGTATCAGGAAATGATCCCATGAAATTTGAAAACAATCAAGATCAAAATAAAAATAGATATTTCCAGATGGATTATAAATACATAAATTATGTACAATAATTCATATGTACATGTGTGCGCCTTCTTCGTATTTCAATTTAGAAAATCCGAACCTTTCTAAGGAAAAAATTAATGTTTCAATATCACGTGAAGAGCATTAAAGGTGACAACTTTTACGTATATTGTACATGAATTGATTTTCTTCTTTTTCATTTCTTTCTTTTTCTCGTTATAATACTTCATCATCAGTTCGAATGGAACGAATGTTTTGACTCATCGATATACCATCTCCTTTATTGTTCTTATGATTGTACGCGTGAGAAAATTCTTCGATTGAATCATAAAAGAACTTACGTGTTTCTTAAATTGAATATTATCTTCATTAGAAAATTCTCGAATCGATGTTTTAATGTGCGTGTAAAAATGCGAAGGTGAAGTTGGATATTGGAAACGTAGGCTCGATGGTTAAATCCATTTAACTTGATCAACTGTACACATAGCCTCAAGGTGTATTTATAATTACTATCAACTCAGTTCTGTCGTAATTTCATGTAAAGAAATTTTAACCTGACGCTGAGAAAAGAAATTCTAAAATTCACATCCCGCGGAAGTTCAATATTTGGACGATTTCAAGAAATAGTTTGATACATACAATTCCAAGTTGATTTTATAACAGCGAATGTGACGCATACTATACAGCTGATGTACTATAAATCTCACCTTCCCTGTTGAAGAATCAACTGAAATTGTGGTAGCTCGAACTGCTATATTTTGAAATCCTTCAAATATTGACTTCATAATATGTACATTTCTCGACCTTTTTTTCTCAGTGGAGTTGCTCACTTTGCTTCAAATCATACAAGTCTCGCTTTGATCGAATATGAGGAAACAAACCACGTGGCACAAGAAAGATTTTACGGAAGATGTTCTATGATTGCTACTCCGTTGCGGTGCTGTTCAATGGACGTTCTATGAATATTCTTTGGATATTTTGAGATAGATCTCCACTCGAATGTTCTATGGATATTATTTTAGATATTCTCGCATCATATCAGAATACTCTGAGGAATATTTCCTTTCCGCTTTTAATGAGGATATTTCCAGAATGCATTTTTTTGCTACATGAGAAAATAAAGAATGAAAGCAGATGCGTCGCTGGGAAATTTTTCCAAGTTGGAGACGCATCGTACAAAATAATCGTAATTTCCTATACGCAGCAACCGGGAAATTTCGATCATGGAATAGGAAATCAATGACATGTATATGGATTTTCCATAATTTAACTGAAAATTTCAAGCTTTATAGGATTTTTACTATCAGTATTCTCGGTAAGATAAAAATTCCTAACGCATGTATGTGCTGATGATTTCGAGGACTTATGTGAAGTTTCACATAGAAATTTTTGACAGTGCAAAAACCATAAGTGGAATAAAAATAATCAGAGCAATATGAAATGAAACATAATACAGGAGTTAACAAATGAAAAATAAAAAATAATTCAAGAAATCATACGCAATTCCTCTGCTGAACTCAAATGCGTAGTTCACGCGTTAGAGAGTTCCTGAATTCAATTTTCAGTGACTTTTATTTTTATTACTTTTGACTATTCTTCTTACTTTTTGTATTATTGTAATTATTTTTATTCTCCATTATTCTTCACTTTTCTATCTTTTGGATTATCAAAAATTATTTTTATTCTATGATTCTCTAATATTTTAGAACCAACCATTCTTGTACTCCTTAATTTTGATTTTATTTCGATGATTGTTTTATTTTAGGAAATTTAAGATCATCTCCTATCTTGTATCTCACCTGTATATTTATCCCATTCCTTGAGGATTTGAAAAATTGTGGAGGAAGATGCCTTCGCCAAGCTGATTTCACAAAACCTCAGAAGAAAGGACAAGAGAACACGCCATAATGACTGACAAAAACTCCACGAAGGAGATAGAGTTGGAGTCAGAGATTGGCCACCAACAGTTCAACAACTGAATATTTTGAGATTGAAGTTTCCGATCATTTATAATGCTCGCTATTATATAATGAGTTTCTTATGCTACCCTTTTCATTCTCTTTATCAGAAAATAAATCTTATAAGAAGTTTTCAAACGTACCTTTGCATGCCCGCAAAATTGAATGGGATCCGGCAAAAATGTCTAACGTAATTTTAGGAAAAATCTGGTGTCTTTGTGTCGAGGAAAATTTGCCGGAGGGCTGTTTCGCTCAGTTGGAACGTTCTAAAACAGGAGTCGCGATTCTCCCCTGCTAAAATTGTTCCACATACTTTGCATCGAAACCGAGCCAGAGTCACCTGGAAACGAAGAATCGAACTCGATCTTTCCAATACTTGATTTCAGTTCTGACACAACTGGAGCAAAAATGATGGCAGTTTTAGATTCTATGATCGCGAAGACCTGCGAGTGAAGAACCTGATTCGTTCTTAAATTCATGAAAAACAAATTTGTTTTGGTCCTGTGTAATTTATCAGACCTATGCATCTCCCTTTCTCTTTTCAAGCTTAGTATCGCAAACCTTCTCCCTGTGGGCATACCCGTATATAAAATATTCTCTCCAACGTACGTGATCAAGAAGGAAGATAAATGAACTTTCAATCAAACTGAATGAAATGAACTTCCTCAATAATTCCTCAAAATAAAGGTGAGAAAATAGATAAGTTTATGTTGTTTCCGATTGAATACAAATACTATTGAACAGATACTCTATGTTCGAGAAGTAGCCCAGTTAAAATGTATCCATGCAAATAAAAGAGAATGATAAATACACTATTTATATTATTCATATTATATTAATAACAATTCACTATTTATATCATATTAATAACAATCGTAGTATACAATGCTGATGAAATATATTCATTCGAATTGTTTAATAATATAAGAAAGATCAAATGACTTGCCAGCCAACGTTCGAATATAATTGTATTCATTACATCACAAATTTTTCTACACGCGTGTTCTCCCTATGAAGCAGTATGCTTTGTTACCAAGGTTATCAACGAGGTTTATCTCAATGTACCGTTAATCGATTCCTCGATTCTAAAATATGATACAATGTACAGATTTGAATCGAATTATCCATATTGTTGTTCTACATGATTGATAATACCACGGAAATTGTGAGTCGGAAATTCAAATTGATTTCGGTGGGTTTTAGGTGTCATTTGAATACTTGAATGAGTATGATCAAAGATCAATATACAGGTATTAGATGAAATCCAGTTCTCAAGTATCATTTTACCCTTCGAGTTTTGTTATTTTTTCACGAAGATCGTAGAAATTTTGAACATAAAGTTACCCAACTTCGATGGTGTGAAATCTGGGAGAATGACTTATCGCTTATTGGACAATTCTGAAGATCCCGCATACGTTTCTTGATCTTTCAAATTCAAATTAGGAGCGCAAAAGTGTGATTTGAATCTAAATTCGAAATTTGGAGGAGGAAAATTTGCCGACGCAACAAATCGAGGATTATGTACAGAATGACATATAACATTGCTAACCTAGCTGGGAATTCGCTGTCACAGCTCACTGGAGACAATAAACAACAACAGTAACAACAAACAGTATTAGAAGGAAAAATAAATGGTACAACTTGTAGAGGTAAACCTAGATTTAATTATATGAAACAAATTATACAAGAAAAGTGCTGTGTTGGATATGCTTAGAAACCAAGCGTTTGGTGGATAATAACCGGAGTTTGAGGATTCCATTAAACCAGTCATAAGACTGATTACTTCATGATTATGAGCTAACTGGATTGCTGAGAGAGCAACCTGATTAACTGAAGCAGCAAATGCTTTGCTGAATTAACAAAATTTTCAGTATTATATACACAGTAGCGAACGAGTTTTTCTGGAGGAGCAAGCTTTTCTTGCCGCCACAGCTAGAACATCGCTGTCGTGGCTAACAAGATTGCTGTGATGTTTTTTTGTGGAAATGCAACTTTGTTGTGAATAAATGGTTACAAATGAATCATTCAAAGTATTGCCCATCATGAGCTACAACTTTAGCCTATCTTTCTGGCAGAGCTCGGATTTACCTCGATTGACCCTCTCCATCACACCCATCTGTATAGAAATCTCACACACACAATCAAACCTCCGACAAAAGAAATGAGATTGTATGGAGCTTGATGAAGGGGTGAAACTTGTCGGCCGGCCAAATGCTGGCATCACTGGATAAGTGCTCGTCTTTTGAGGCTATCGACGAAGCAAGCCATTGTTTGATGTCTTCACATGAGCGGAACTACTGATCAGCCAAACCATATGCCACCGAAGGGAACGAATAATAATATCTGGGAAATACAGCAGGTGGGGTAGGTCTTTTCATTTGAGCGTTTCCACGGAGGTTTGAACAGGTTTGGCAACATGAGGCCGAGCGTTGTGATGTACTAGAATCACTTTGTCGTGCTGCTGCTCGTATTGTGGCATTTTGGCCATTTTCGTGCAATGCTCGGCTCAATAGCATCGATTGAGTTCGATACTTTTCCCCAGTGATGGTTTCATGCGATCTCAACAACGCGTAATCAATAACACCGACCTGGTCCCACCAAATACACAGCATAACCTTCGCAGCGTGATTATTCGGCCAAGCCGATGACGTAGCAGCATGACCAAGCAGTCCCCATGACTTTCTTTTCTTTGGGTTGCTTTGATGAACCCAGTTTCCATCACCCGTCCCGATGCGATGGAAAAAACCCTGTTTTTTTGCCGCTGGAGCAGTGGTTCACAGGTGAAGAGACGTCGCTCCAGGTCCCTTCAACTCTTAAGGAAATCAAGTTCTTTGCTTTTAAATCATGCCCAACGCATGCAATTGCTTGGAAACGGCTTGGCGAGTGACTCGTAATGTTGGAGCAAGCTTTTTTCGCGTTTGGCACGGATCTTTATCGAGCAATGTCTCCAATTCAGTGTCTTCGAATGTTTTTGGTTTTCCTTCGCGTGGACTGTCATCAACATCAAAATCACCGTCTTTCAAGCGATGAAACCAATCACGGCACGTTGTTTCACTTAGAGCAGTATCTCCTCAGATTTTTGGAACCCTGAATGCGCTTCAGCAGCCATTTTCTTGGAATGTAATAAGGGAAACAAGAGTTCTCGCAAATAACGATTATTTGGCACAAATTGGTATGTCGAAATCGACGAGCACTTACTGCAGCACTTGCACTTGAATGCACCAGGCATTTGGCGATCCTTAACAATCCTCACTCATTTTCAGCTCGGCATAACTTTTGTAATGGACGGAGCAGACAACTTCGGATAGATCTGGGGAGCAAACATGTCCAATTTTGTTCACCATTTCGAGTGGAGCAGCCAGCCAAATGGACCGACAGATAGACAGACAGACACGAAACCAAATTTTCTCTCCAATCTCTGATACGTGTTGTGGTGTGAAAAATTTCGATTCCTGAGGCTACAGCAAAAAGCACAACGTAGAACTCTGGGGTTTCCTAGTTTCTTGTTCCATTCTGCTGAATTCGAAACCCCAAGAAAACACAAACCTTCTGGATTGAATTTACGTTCATTGTACGTGAATTCATGTTCATGGAATGTTCAATGGAACTTCAAATGTCCGGACGTTGGATATACCTCTATTGAGCGTTCCTTGAACCTTCATGTTTTCTTGGGGAATTTTCGGCTCTCTCGTGGAGCGGGAAAGCGCGTAGCGGAATGATAACTACTGATGGGTCCTCAATTATTCTCAGACAAAACTAGTGACTGATCAATCACAGTGGTTTCGCTCTTCGCTTTTCTGTTCCACGGAAGAACCGAAAAGAGAATTCAGCGGGACAACAAGAAACTGAAAAAAAGCCAGAGTTCCGCGTTGCGCTTTCTGCTGCGTAGGAGAACAGCCTAACACCAAAGAAAATTCTATGATTTCCTGTATCGTCACTCCAAGGAAACAAAATCATCATCAGCGTGAAGTGATCAGTCTTCTGATTGGTTCAACGGAATCCCCCAACCTTGTCAGGGAAACAAAATGAGTGTAACATGGAATGTAATAGAAAATTTGCTGAAAGAACGTGTTGATGACTTGGAGCGCTCCGGACGACCATCGACGTCAACAGATGACCAACACGTCGATGAAGTGAAGGAATTAGTGCTCAAAAATCGTCGGTTGACTGTTAGAGACCTTACTGATATGATCGGAATGTCAGAAGGATCTGTGAAAACCATTTTGAAAGACCATTTGGACCTACGAAAAGTCAAGTCTCGTTTGGTACCGAAAACGCTCAATTTCTTTTAAAAAAGTCGTCGCGTTGATGTGTGTGAAACAATGCTTTCTGACTGTCAGGACAAGCTCAAATGCATGATTACGGGAGATGAGACTTGGATTTATGCTTACAACCCTGAAACAACCGACCAATCAAGCGAATATCGTGCTAAAGGCGAGGCCAGACCGAAAAGAGCACGTCAAAGTCGTTCAAAAATCACGGTCATGATGACAGTTTTTTTCGATTTTCGTGGTGTGGTGCGCCATGAATTCCTCCCACCTCACCAAACTGTCGATGAGGGATATTATTTAAGCGTAATCCGTCGTTTGCGTGAAGCAATTCGTCTAAAAAACCAGAATTATAGGCCACCAACTCTTGGTTTTTGCATCACGATAATGCACCGTCTCATACTGCACTCGTTCTTCGTGACCATTTCGCCAAAAATTCGACGCATATCGTTCCGCAACCACCGTATTCGCCTGATTTGGCTCCGTGTGACTTCTGGCTATTCCCAAAACTCAAGAGACCACTCCGGGGGAAGCGTTTCGAGTCGATTGAGGAGATAAAAGCTGAATCGAAGGAGGCGCTGATGGCTATACCGGAAAGGGACTATTTAGCATGTTTCGATGTTTGGAAAAAACGTTGGCATAAGTGTATTTTATCGAGAGGGGATTACTTTGAAGGGGATGGAATTGATGTAGAAGAATAAATGAAGATTTCTCATTTTACAAACAAATTCACCTTACTTTTTGCCCAGAGTAGTATCTTGAAGATATCTTTTTTCTTACGTGGATTAGATATCTCAAAGACATCTTGTCGATGTATCTGAAACATTCCTTCCCAAAGACATTGTGCAAATGTCTTCAAGACCTTCGGTGTTTGTTCGAGAGTGAGAAGTATGAGAGTCATATGAAGCTTTGTTACCTACCTCTGTTTGCGAGAACTTCAAATCCAAAGTCATAACTGGACACGTGATACTTGCACTGTTAAAAAAACCGGAATCTTCCGGTACTCAGGAACTGGAAAATTCCTGTTCTGGCGAATTTTACAGTTTATGTACAAGAAAATTCCTGTCGTACCGGAGTTTTTCTATATTGCACATGAAATTTCGTATTTTCACTTCATTTTTCCAGTATATAAACAAGAATTTTCTGATACGTGTAATGGAATTTTCATGATTTGAATGTAAGTTTTCAGTTAAATTTCTTCCAGTACGGTACTGAAAGTGTTCCGAAGTTTTTTTTACAGTGTGATGTTGGATTTAAGGGGTATTTCTGGTTAAGATTTTGGAGAACATTTTTTTTTTTCAAACATTCTTCCCTCGGAGGGAAAATTGAGATATCGTTTCGAAAATTGGTGAGTATGTTTATTGAACGTTAAATATTACAAAAAATCGTTTCCAGATTGGAACAAATGTTTCCTCGTTATACTAATTCGAACAAAAAAACATCGAAAAATGACGGTGGGAGTGATTCAGGGTGACCGGATGATCTGAAAAAAATGCCGAATCATTCCTTGTTCAAGTGCCTATCGAATGAACTAGGAAATTTTTTTCATCAAGGAATAACAAAACGGCGGCCATTTTTCGAGAAAATCGTCTTTTGAGGGTGGAAAATCGGATGCAAATCAGACAATTTTTCACCAATCAAAAAAATCCTAGTTGATGCGGAAGCTACTTCAACAAGGAATAATTTGCCATTTTTGTTGTTGTTTTCAGATCATGTATGCGATATCTTTTGTCGAACTTCGACTGATTCCACATGCTATGAACTTGGAATTTGAAATGACAACCTGCCCGAGGTTCACCCTCTGATCTTCCGAAAAGTCGTGAAAACAACTGTTTATGAGAGTCATGGAGACGATCGTGAAGCCACACCGAGAGAAAAAGCATGCTCCTAACGCGGGTCGCTGCCGAATCAACGAAAAACCAAATCAACGAAAAAAATTTACTAGCAGTATGAAGTTGTCATTTTGTTGCAGTATGAAATGAAATTAGTCATAGATCATTGATTAAATTAAACGGAAATTCTTCATGTTAACCTATTCACTGCACCCGTTTATTACAGTAGACACGTAATTCATCGTTCTAATGAAATTATTAATGATCTTCCTAATCGATCGGTACAATCAAACTGTTTCAAACGTCTGTAGAGAACGAAAATCGGTTTGTTGTTATCATGAACATAACCATACCATAATCATAAACATAACAAAGGGAAATTAAGTTTACCGTGGGGTTGTGTTAGCAAATCAATGTTTTCACTTTTCGTTTAATTTAATCAATGATCTATGACTAATTTCATTTCATACTGCAACAAAATGGCAACTTCATACTGCTAGTAAATTTTTTCGTTGATTTGGTTTTGTTGATTCGGCACCGACCCTCAACGCAAGGGAGCATTTCATGCTTCTTCCAACGCATTTGTTATAACCCATGCTTTCAACGCACTTTTGAGCCCATGCTTTTGAGTATGAGTCCCATGCCTTCTAAGCATGTTGTCATGCGTTGAGAGCACGTTGTAACCACAGCGCTAGAAGCGTGGGAGGCTCTCTCACGTTGGAACATGCTTTGCTCTCGTTGCGTGACAACAATTCTTGCGAAAGACCGTGAGAATGGTTGATTATTAATACCATGGTTCCACCCACAGGTTTTCCAAAATTGACTCGATTACGAATCGAGGATTAACTCCTCTCTTCGGTTTATTATTTGTTGTATTCAGAAAAAGTTCCCACATAGGGACTCAGCACCTCTTTATATACCGTGTGAAAATTATTTCTACTCTCATGTACCTGTGTGAGTACGCACGCCACCTCTCGGCAACTTCTGAACTAGGCAAGCGCGTGCACCTTGCGGTAAGGACACCCTTCAGAAAACTGATTACGCGCCGGTACACCGGCTATCAGTCAAAGCTATCCCCATTTGTTATCAGGCATTATTAGTAAATGCGATTGACGACCTAGAACGTTTCCGTGTTGGCAGTCCGTATAACTTGGAGCATTCGAGCAATTCAGTGATTCTAACAAGATTGGCAAATTCAAGAAAAGCGTGACTTACTGAGTATTTCAGACGAATTCCTCAATTGACGAGTTGTATAAGATCTGGCACATTTCCTTTTGATGGCATACCAAAATAACCCAGCCACGTTTTTTGCGTGACATCACCAGTTAATGACAACACGTTTGCACGATTATACTCTTCACATACAAAAACTAACATGGTTCCCACCCGATCATCTTGAATGCACCAGACATTTGGCGATCCTCAACAATCCTAACTCATTTTCAACTCGGCATAACTTTTGTAATGGACGGAGCAGACAAGTTCATATAGATCTGGGGAGGAAACATGTCCAATTTGTTCGCCATTTTACAACCGAGATGTTCCTGCATCACGCGTCACTGGACCGCTGTTACTTGTAACGCGGTTACTTCCCATACAGGACAAACGCTAATAGAATTACTTCGCATCTCCTTAGAATCAAGGGGATACCAGCAGCCCCTGACGATGCAACCCGAGCTAAATCTCCCTCAAGGTGATACCAGCGACCCCTCAAGATGCAACCAGACCCAGTGGTCAGAAAAGAACACGACAAAAATTGTTCAAAAACGAAGGAATGGAATCAAAATATCGCTCTGTACAGACCTTTCTCAATCAATAAAGATGGTCCATACAGGGCGATATTTTTCTCTTATTGCTTTATTTTCGTATAATTTGTCATAAAAGCCTCTCCGTGGGTCTTCCGGGGGGATATTCTTGATATCCTCTTTATCCATCCTTGATAGTATCTGCTTCCTTTACGTGGTGGGGAGGATCAGTATCTCAGATTTGGGTCTCTCTTTCGGGTGGAATGAACTCTTCGAGAGGGAAAATCGGAACTGGAGAAAACTGAATCATCTCATCGCCAGGAACAGAGGCAAAAACGGAGGGGAAGCATGGGGGAACTGCCGTCCTTGACATCTTTCAATATTTCCCAGGAAATAAAATCTTTTTCCAAAGCCAGAATTTTGAGATTGTAATTTATTGGGGGGGAAAAAAAACAACAACAACATAATGGCGTTCACTCGGGTACAATATTCCGGAGGTAAAATGACCTCTCGCTCGGATCTCCGGGTGAATGCTGCTCGAGGGAGCTTCATCAAACAAGGAAGAAAACCAAAGAAGATAGGAAAGAGAGAATATTCTCCGAGTCGTGATGTCTGGTCGACTGGTGACTGTCGACTGGTGATGTCACGCAAAAAACGTGGCTGGGTTATTTTGGTATGCCATCAAAAGGAAATGTGCCAGATCTTATACAACTCGTCAATTGAGGAATTCGTCTGAAATACTCAGTAAGTCACGCTTTTCTTGAATTTGCCAATCTTGTTAGAATCACTGAATTGCTCGAATGCTCCAAGTTATACGGACTGCCAACACGGAAACGTTCTAGGTCGTCAATCGCATTTACTAATAATGCCTGATAACAAATGGGGATAGCTTTGACCGGATAGCCGGTGTACCGGCGCGTAATCAGTTTTCTGAAGGGTGTCCTTACCGCAAGGTGCACGCGCTTGCCTAGTTCAGGAAGTTGCCGAGAGGTGGCGTGCGTACTCACACAGGTACATGAGGTAGAAATAATTTTCACACGGTATATAAAGAGGTGCTGGAGTCCTATGTGGGAACTTTTCTGAATACAACAAATAATAAACCGAAGAGAGGAGTTAATCCTCGATTCGTAATCGAGTCAATTTTTGGAAAACCTGTGGGTGGAACCATGGTATTAATAATCAACCATTCTCACGGTCTTTCGCAAGAATTGTTGTCACGCAACGAGAGCAAAAGCATGTTCCAAACGTGAGAGAGCCTCCCACGCTTCTAGCGCTGTGGTTACAACGTGCTCTCAACGCATGACAACATGCTTAGAAGGCATGGGACTCATACTCAAAAAGCATGGGCTCGTGCGTTGAAAGCATGGGTTATAACAAATGCGTTGGAAGAAGCATGAAATGCTCCCTTGCGTTGAGGGTCGGTGCCGAATCAACAAAAACCAAATCAACGAAAAAATTTACTAGCAGTATGAAGTTGCCATTTTGTTGCAGTATGAAATGAAATTAGTCATAGATCATTGATTAAATTAAACGAAAAGTAAAAAACATTGATTTGCTAACACAACCCCACGGTAAACTTAATTTCCCTTTGTTATGTTTATGATTATGGTATGGTTATGTTCATGATAACAACAAACCGATTTTCGTTCTCTACAGACGTTTGAAACAGTTTGATTGTACCGATCGATTAGGAAGATCATTAATAATTTCATTAGAACGATGAATTACTTGTCTACTGTAATAAACAGGTGCAGTGAATAGGTTAACATGAAGAATTTCCGTTTAATTTAATCAATGATCTATGACTAATTTCATTTCATACTGCAACAAAATGACAACTTCATACTGCTAGTAAATTTTTTTCGTTGATTTGGTTTTTCGTTGATTCGGCAGCGACCCGCGTTAGGAGCATGCTTTTTCTCTCGGTGTGGCTTCACGATCGTCTCCATGACTCTCATAAACAGTTGTTTTCACGACTTTTCGGAAGATCAGAGGGTGAACCTCGGGCAGGTTGTCATTTCAAATTCCAAGTTCATAGCATGTGGAATCAGTCAGTTCGACAAGATATCGCATACATGATCTGAAAACAACAACAAAATGGCAAATTATTCCTTGTTGAAGTAGCTTCCGCATCAACTAGGATTTTTGATTAGTGAAAAATTGTCTGATTTGCATCCGATTTTCCACCCTCAAAAGACGATTTTCTCGAAAAATGGCCGCCGTTTTGTTATTCCTTGATGAAAAAAATTCCTAGTTCATTCGATAGGCATGAACAAGGAATGATTCGGCATTTTTTCAGATCATCCGGTCACCCTGAATCACTCCCACCGTCATTTTTCGATGTTTTTGTTCGAATTAGTATAACGAGGAAACATTTGTTCCAATCTGGAAACGATTTTTGTAATATTTAACGTTCAATAAACATACTCACCCAATTTTCGAAACGATATCTCAATTTTCCCTCCGAGGAAGAATGTTTGAAAAAAAAATGTTCTCCAAAATCTTAACCAGAAATACCCCTTAAATCCAACATCACACTGTAAAAACTTGGAACACTTTCAGTACCGTACTGGAAGAAATTTAACTGAAAACTTACATTCAAATCATGAAAATTCCATTACACATATCAGAAAATTCTTGTTTATATACTGGAAAAATGAAGTGAAAAATACGAAATTTCATGTGCAATATAGAAAACTCCGGTACGACAGGAATTTTCTTGTACATAAACTGTAAAATTCGCCAGAACAGGAATTTTCCAGTTCCTGAGTACCGGAAGATTCGGTTTTAACAGTGCAAGTATCACGTGTCCAGTTATGACTTTGGATTTGAAGTTCTCATAAACAGAGGTAGGTAACAAAGCTTCATATGACTCTCATACTTCTCACTCTCGAACAAACACCGAAGGTCTTCAGAGACATTTGCACAATGTCTTTGGGAAGGAATGTTTCAGATACATCGACAAGATGTCTTTGAGATATCTAATCCACGTAAGAAAAAGATATCTTCAAGATACTACTCTGCAAAAGTAAGGTGAATTTGTTTGTAAAATGAGAAATCTTCATTTATTCTTCATCAATTCCATCCCCTTCAAAGTAATCCCTCTCGATAAAATACATATGCCAACGTTTTTTCCAAACATCGAAACATGCTAAATAGTCCCTTTCCGGTATAGCCATCAGCGCCTCCTTCGATTCAGCTTTTATCTCCTCAATCGACTCAGAAACGCTTCCCGAGTGGTCTCTGCGAGTTTTGGGAATAGCCAGAAGTCACACGGGCCAAATCAGGCGAATACGGTGGTTGCGGAACGATATGCGTCGAATTTTTGGCGAAATGGTCACGAAGAACGAGTGCAGTATGAGACGGTGCATTATCGTGATGCAAAAACCAGAGTTGGTGGCCTATAATTCTGGTTTTTAGACGAATTGCTTCACGCAAACGACGGATTACGCAAATAATATCCCTCATCGACAGTTTGGTGAGGTGGGAGGAATTCATGGCGCACCACACCACGAAAATCAGAAAAAACTGTCATCATGACCGTGATTTTGAACGACTTTGACGTGCTCTTTTCGGTCTGGCCTCGCCTTTAGCACGATATTCGCTTGATTGGTCAGTTGTTTCAGGGTTGTAAGCATAAATCAAGTCTCATCTCCCGTAATCATGCATTTGAGCTTGTCTGACAGTCAGAAAGCATTGTTTCCACACATCAACGCGACGACTTTTTAAAAGAAATTGAGCGTTTTCGGTACTAAACGAGACTTGACTTTTCGTAGGTCCAAATGGTCTTTCAAAATGGTTTTCACAGATCCTTCTGACATTCCGATCATATCAGTAAGTTCTCTAACAGTCAACCGACGATTTTTGAGCACTAATTCCTTCCTTCATCGACGTGTTGGTCATCTGTTGACGTCGATGGTCGTCCGAGCGCTCAAGTTATCAACACGTTCTCGACCCTCTTTGAAGTCTTCTTACCACTTATAAACATTCTTCTGCGACATGGTAGAATCTACAAAAGGCCTTCTGCAACATCCTCAGAGTTTTCGCAGCCGAAATTTCATTCCACCAAACAAAATTTGATTGCACTTCTCTGCTCAATCACATTAGACATTGTAAAAATCGAAAATGCACTCTTGGTCGTTTGGTAAACACAAGCGTAAATGTATTACTAATAATGACATTGACATGAAATTTGGCACACATGTCATTAACAGTCCTGCCAACCAGAAAAAGAACTAGCCTGAATTGTCAAGCCCGCGAAGTTTAAATTAAAATTCACCTTAATTTTTGCCCACAGTAGTATATCTATCGAAATGATATCTTTCAGACATCTTCAAGAAAAAGGAATCTCAGAAGCATGTCTTTATGGTATTTCTGAAAGACAATCTTTTAGATGCCGAATCAGCATAGTCTAAAAGACATCTTATGTTTGAAAGGGTTGCTGAATGATATCTGTGACTCATGTTCAAAATTATCTAAGTAAGAAGGGTAGACGTCACGCCATGTCCCTTTAAAGCTTATTAGTGATTTTGTACTGTCTGGCATGCCTTAATGATTCCAAAAAGACATGTTGAATCACACATGGGCTGAAAAGTCCGGCCTAACAGAAAACCCGTTTTTTTGTTCAAAATTAGCTTTATTAATCAACGTCATCTTCATCAAGAACAACGCAATCATCCCAGCGCCACTCTCATTCCAATACCATTTTTGTAGAACGATTTATTCTTTGCGTCAAAATAGGCCTAAGTTCCAGCGATAACCACTTCATTGAATTGAAACGGGACGAAATTCCTTACCGGCAAGCATTTTTTTTAGGTCTGCGAACAGCCAGTAGTCGCTGTGAGCCAAATCTGAATATGGTGGATGTGGAAGCAATTCGAAGTTCAATTCATGTAGTTTTGCCATTTTTTTGATTGACTTGTGACATGGTGCGGTGTCTTGATGAAATACAATTTCTTTCTTCGCCATATGCGGTCGTTTCTGTGCAATTTCGGCCTCCAAACGCTCCAATAATCCGATATAAAATTCACTGTTGATGGTATTTCCCTTCTCAAGATAGTCGATGAATATTACACC
The DNA here is from genome assembly GCA_018340375.1 of Gonatopus flavifemur. Classification (NCBI taxonomy): domain Eukaryota; kingdom Metazoa; phylum Arthropoda; class Insecta; order Hymenoptera; family Dryinidae; genus Gonatopus; species Gonatopus flavifemur. The sequence continues at coordinate 16,974 of JAFFJZ010000198.1, forward strand.
ATGCATATCCCAAAATACCGAGGCCATAACCTTTACAGCCGATTGTTGTGCTTTCGGGCGCTGGACCACTTCACCAGTGGCTATCCACTCAGATGATGATCGTTTTGATTCCGGAGTGAAGTGATGGATTCATGTTTCATCCATTGTAACATATCGACGCAAAAATTCCGGCTTGTTACGTTTGAACATGGCCAAACACTGCTCAGAAGCATCAACGCGTTCTTGTTTTTGGTCAACAGTGAGCAAAACGTGGCACCCACTTTGATCAGAGCTTTCTCATAGTTAAATGCTCATACAAAATGAATCAACACGTTCTTTTGATATTTCTACGATGTCAACTAACTCACGTAACTTTACTTTTCGATCATTCAAAACGATTTTGTGGATTTTTTAAATGTTTTCTGGTGTTACCGCCTCATTCGGACGTCCACTGTGTTCTACATCATCGATGTCTCTATGACCACGTTTGAAGTCAGCAAACGAACGTTTTATTATGGTTTCTGATGGAGCGGAGTCCTCATAACATTTTTCAAGCAATTGCATCGCTTGAACGGTATTTCTTCCCATCAAGAAGCAGTGTAAAATTAAAACACGAAATTGTTCTTGAATCATTGTTTCAAAATAACAAAAGTAGCGTCACTGTTAGTACAACAACTCTGAAACTAATGAATAGAATATCATGACATTTTGACAGCTGTCTTTTGAAGGTTAGTACTAACTGAGAAACAGGTAAATGCAGTGAGATTCGCGCCATCTATTTGTTAGGCCCGGGACTTCTCAGCCCATGTGTTACATCTGCAACATGTTCCGAAGATATTCGAAATGTATTTTGAAAAAATCTAACACATACCTTAAAAGAATAAAAAACATATCTTGAGGTGTCGAGAAGATGTCTTGTATTAGGGACGCAACCAAGTTTTCGCTGTTTGTCAATAGATGGTTCCAGCAGGCGCTGCAGTAAGTGCTGCCCTATCGAATTTGGTTTTACCGAAAGATGACCAAAAATTTTTAGTCAGTTTGTGACTTTTTCCGACCAAAACACAACCAAGAAGGGACCATCAAGGAAGGAAGGATTGTCCTCGGTTGGATCTCGGTAATTGTGAGTTTACACCGCAGAAACACGATTAGCGGAATAAACCAGGTTGGTTAAAATGAGGCTCGTTTTTGGATCGGATGAACGAGAAATACCACATATCTGAGAAATCGCGTTGGTAAAATTGCAGTCAGTGTTATGGCAAGAACTGGGGAAGTACTTGGACATTGAAAATTTTTCATTGGTTAGGGTTTGGTCAGTTTTTGGGAAGAGAAATAAATTACCAAAGGAAGGAGGAATCAAATTGGTCGGCTTACGGTTGCTTTCTGGTGGAAAACCGAGAATTTACCTATTGTCGCATCCTACCCATTGGTTAACATGCGGTTAGTTTGTGGTCCTGATACAGCCTTTCGAACAAAATATGAAAATGACTTCATGGTCAATTCTCACTACTTCATAGGGTCAAACCAAGAACTAACCGAATATTGCGAATTCTCCATTGATTAGTTTTGGACAGTTTTTGAAACGAAATATCGAAATTATCACAGAGGAAAAGGAAGGTTGTGGTTGGTTTCGGTTGCGTTCTGGTTGAAACCAAGAACTTACCGCATGTTGAGGATTCTCCACTGGTTAGCATTCGGTAAGTTTTTGAAACGATACACTGAGAGAGAAAAAGAACAAAAATTACAATCTTTATTCACATAACGAGGATATCGCTGTAAGAAGTAGATAATCACCAACAAAAATCTATGAAATTAAAATACGATGTTTGAAGATAGTGAACATCGTTTATATAAATTACAATCTATGATTAGAATATTCATATTTATTGAAACATATATAAATGAATCTAATAAATCACTAGTTTCAATCAAAATATTGTATTGATCCCAACCATTCTTTAAATAAAGGATATTTGAAATTTCAACTTTCAAACTGTAATTTTTCATCAAATTTCTGATGTGTCATTATTGACAGTATTTTCAACACAATTCATCATCATAGATTGTGATTTTCAGTAACTCGTGTGTGATTGGTTGAATCACAGATCCCATTCAAAATGAGCGCAACAAAATGTTTAATGCGTCACGTGGTGCTCAATCGTAGTTTATTGTTTTCGACTTGTTACCGGTGAGATCTATAGATCTTATGTATACATATGACAAGAATGGAAGAGTTAGAAGACAGGACACGTGATAAATCAATCCTCTTTCAAAACTCATCATCATATCTTCATTGGACAATTTTTAAACTTAGATACAGCCACGAAATACTTCTTAGGATTGATTAAATTAAAGATTTTTCATGTGATAATGACATATTGTGATCGCTAAATGTATTGGAAAATGTTATATCTCAGGTTATTATGAATATTCTGTCCTGAAAAATAGTCAAGGGCACTTTATCAGAAGAAGCGGGTAAAATTTGCGTTGATTTGTTCCATCAGTTACTTGATAAATCTGAACTTGAAATAGGTGGTTATTTCAGGAACTTGCACACCTAACATTGAACTTACATTGAATATAAGATTAGGTTTCCTCTTGGTTTGCAGGTATTAGAAAACAAATTTATAAACATTTTGATATTTGTAGGTTACTCATTGTGAACCCCTCTTATACTCGCCAGGAATCAGTGAAAGACTAAAACTTATATTTAGAAACTGATCTTCATCGTGGATTTCATTGTTATGCAGTTGAAATTTCCTGTAAATGCATAACTTTCAGAAAAAATGGCGCAACATTTGACTCGCTCCTTCTGTTGCTTGAATGCAGCTTCAAGTGTTGTCCAAAACTCCCAATCTCACAGCGGTGAATTGACTCAGCGGTTCGCGTGTTATCTTCAATCACTTGCGTGAAATCAGAGTTCGTGTCTCCCTGGGAAGCAAAATTTTCTACGAAATGTTAGTGTCCAAATTCAAATCAATAATACAGGTTAATTCAATATTATAATTGTAAAACGTATAGTTTGTAAGACTTTTTGAATCCGTGAATATGATATACTAAGTAGGTGTTAAGGCGTTGTCTGTAAGCTGACATGAATTCCCGATTCATTAGGAGTCCGTAGAATGACTACAACAAGTCTACTTCTTTATATTATTTTGAATCCCTATAATGAAATAATAAAATTACAATCTGATTTCAAAAATCTCAACCTCTCTGAAGTTGACTAACTGAATAAAAATTACTATCTACAATTGCAAAATGTTAATCTTTTCTAATAGAAATCCTGTATTATAAATTCTGCGGTCAGACATTCAGATTGCTACTATTATGACTGTGAATTTTCAGACTTGGTCCAAGCGGTGTCTCTGTTTTGGAAATAAAAATAATAATTCTTCCATCCATATTTAGGGAATGAAAATTATTGTTTTTTCTCCAGCGTATGACAGAAATACCACACGGATGGGAGGAATCAATTTGGTATGTTTGCGGTTACTTTCTGGTTGAAAACCAACACCTTAACCGAATATCTGTTGCTATTCATTGGTTGAAATTTGGTTAGATTCTTGACCTAATCCATCTTTTTGCCCGAAATACGAGAATGATTCCAATGGTCAATTCTCAGTTGCTTTACGGTTGGGAACCAAGAACTAACCGGATGTTAATCAATGGGTAATATGAGATTAGTGTAAGTTCTCGATTCTTTGAACCAGGAAGCCCAACCAAAAACTGACCAAATCGATCTCTTATCCGTGGTAATTTCACCATTCTATTACAAAACTGCCCAAATGCTGTATGATCTTCAACCATAAAGCAACCGAGAATTGACCGTGGTAATCATTTTTTGTATCTTGGTCAGAATGATGGACCAGGTCTAAGAACTGACTGAGTGTTAACCAAAGGTAGGTATGGAATATTCAGTAAGTTCTCAGTTCACAACCAGAAAGTAACCAAAACTGACCACATAGATTTCTCCTATCCGTGGTAATTTCGTCATTTCGTTCCAAAACTAATCAAATGCTAACCAATGGAGCATTCTCAACATTCGGTTAGTTCTTGATTTTCAACCATGAACCAACCAAGAATTGACCATGGGAAGCATTCTCATATCTTGGTCAAAAGGATGGATCAGGTCCAAGAACCAAACTGAATGTTAACCAATGAATAGCAACAGATATTCGGTAAGTTCTTTGTTTTCAACCGGAAAGTAACCGAGAACCGAAACTTAACTAAAACTTAACACATCCAGATACAGGATGTTTGGTCAACCGCTGGTTATTCTTTGGTCGAAAAAAGGAGAGTCACAAACGCTACGGTTATTTCACTATAATATAACCAACTCACAACCAATATATGAAAAAACCAAAAGATGACCAATTTCTTACCAAAAACTTTGGTGAAAACGAAATCGCTAGGCCGATTTTGACATACCAACAAACCGCGTTGAAACGTTAGTGATTTTGTTTTGGCGTCATATACTTTTGATTGTATGAAAATGTCTGATTTTGTGCCAAATATTCGTCATTTGCGGGCAGTCTTGATTTTTCATTACATTCCTAGAAAATGGCTGCCGAAGCACATCGAGAGTTCCAAACAGTTTACGGAGATACTGCTCTAAGTGAGAATCTCTAAGACCAAAATGTTTCTCTGAATTCAGAGGAAGATTTTGGTTTCGTGGCCGTCTGTCCGTATGTCATCATCTCTGTTGGTCTGTCAACGAATTGTAAACGCGAATATTCTCCGTTCTTGATCCAATCGTCATGTAATTTATACCGCAATCGCAAATCGAGGGAAGGTGTACTCAGAGAAATTTGTAGTATCCACAACTGACCAAAAAAAGTTATAAGTGGCATCAATTTGTGCTCTAGAGTCACAGACATCATGGATTCAATAACTGCATTAACTATTGAGAAAGAGTTGTGACAACTGAACAATAGTCAAGACCAACTGCAATTATGCAATCATATAAGAATCATATGGGGCCATATATGGATTATTATATAGGAGACATATATGTTTCATCCGATTCATATATGAGATATATATAATTTATATGGGTCCATATATGATTCATTTCCACTAGTGATAGGCATTTGAAGAAGGAAATGGCATTTCTATTGACCATTTTAAATCCTTCTTCCAAAAAACATTTTCATTTAATATTTCAATGAAAAAAGTATGCATTTATCATTTATCAAATGGTTGAAATGGTTGTTCTTTGTTTCGGAGAAATTTGGTATAGGTATGCAGGGTGAGTATCGATGTGTTCAAAATAATGATCTCTTCTTGGAATCTTTAAAAAGTTTCCAGTGATAGAACAATTATTCATCAAATATAATACATCTTCGTCATCTGCACCAGTCAAACAATTTTTCTCTCACGGTTCCATGATTGGGCGACCCAGAAGGAGGAGCATGAATTATAACACGTTTGAAAAGCAGTTGCTCCTCATAGCAAATGCTCCCTGCTGGGAAAATTGGATGGAAATGGATAGCATTTTTATTAGCATTCGTTTGAATCCGGATTTCGGATGGTTTTTTCCAATTCAATTCAATCCATGCAACGAGTGAGAATTCTATCAGCTCCAATCCATATGTTCCAAGATCCGTATGTTCAGCTCAATTCGTTTGGATCCAACTTATTCCAAATCATTCGTATCCATTTCTATCCATCACAGATCCGTGGCAACCAGTGTTGCCATCTCTTCGAAGTCAAATGTCTCGAAATTGATAATGAAAAACCCTAAAAAAACTCTAGAACCATTCTTTGAAAACTCCTAAAAATCTCTTGATTATTAGGAAGAATGTATATCATTGAACTTTAAATATATTTGGAAATGACTGCGACAACTCAATTGCATGTGGTCACTCCTCAAATAACCTACGTGTCAACTCAATCCAAACAGCACAACAGTTCAGCATGAGTTCATAATGAGTACCTCAAGAACCACGAGAATTCATCAAGAATTCTTCATTAATGCATGAAGAACTGCTGTGTTTTGGAAACTCCCATTAGTTAAAATCGATTACGCTGAAATGAAAATTCCACTAATGCCTAAATGATGTTCGCACGTTGTATGTGCTATGAACACCCGTATGGAAATATTTCGCTGAAAAATGTCTGTAAAACTATGAAAAATCTCTGAAAAAATGAAAAATTCTGAGAAACTCTGAAAACTCTGAGAATCTCTGAAATTTTGATGAGAAATCTAATATTTTTGGGACATTCTTTACAGACTTTTGTTAGAGTTTTCTCATTTTTTTTCAGAGAAATAGTAACGAAATTGCACTCTGAAAAAACTCTGATGGATTGCTAACATTTTTCTGACTTTTAGAGAAAATTAAAAATTTTTACACATGATATTTTAATCCTGCATATGAATGTATTTATTGAATTCCATGATTTTTAAATAATCAGAAAAATGTCAACAATTTATTAGAGTTTTGTCAGAGTTTTTTCAGAGTGCAATTTCGTTACTATTTCTCTGAAAAAGTATGAAAAAACTCTGAGAAACTCTGAAAAAAGTCTGAAAAAAGTCTGTAAAGAATGTCCCAAAAATATTAGATTTCTCATCAAAATTTCAGAGATTCTCAGAGTTTGTCAGAGTTTCTCAGAGTTTTTTCAGAGATTTTTCATAGTTTTGCAGACATTTTTCAGGGAAATATTTCCATACGGGTGATAATATATGTGTTCTGAGATCATTGAAATATATTACTAACAATTATTCTTTGTAACTTGAGATTATATAAAAAGACAAATTGCATTTTGATTTATGAGAAGATTACTGCAGAGAACATGAACTTAGCGAACGTTCAGATTAGATCTGTATAGATCGGTCCAAAGCTTCACAGGAGCTCACTTTTAGATTCACGAACGTTTCACAAAGGTTTGACGAACGTTGAAATGTCCACCTCGAAATACATTCAAGGAAGATAGATTGAACATTCTTGAAGGTTCATCGAAGGTTTGATGAAGCTTTACAAAAGTATCTATACTTATATTAATTTCCAATAATTGACATGAATAATAATTAATGATTAATAATAATAAATCATGATCATTCATGTAAATTATTGGAAATTAATATAATTATATAAATTTTGTAGACGCTTCATCAAACCTTCTATGAACATTCATGAATGTTCAATCTATCTTCCTTGAAAGTATTTCGAGGCGGACATTTCAACGTTCGTAAAACCTTCGTGAATCTAAAAGTGAGCTCCTGTGAAGCTTTGGACCGATCTATACAGATCTAATCTGAACGTTCGCTGAAGCTTCATGTTCCTTCAGTAGAATGAATTAACACAATTTTCATAATAATCTACGTTACGATTAGGAGGAAGAAGTATCATCATCCACGTCTTTGGTATCCAATGAAGAATCTGTCACATCCTGTGAATCAAAGTTAGCAGATGAATATAATTCCATTACTGATGATGAGATACCGATTGAAGAAGATGATGACATGCACAATTTTTCGAGTGCATGAGTACAACTTCAGATGGAGTTGATATAGAGCAGGTAATACATGTATTTTATTCTTTTTGGGAATAGTTCAATTATACGTCCCTGGTTAAACAAAACCTCAGTATTGATTCTCATCAAATCTGATTAAATCTTGCATAATGTTCTGAACAAATTCTATTTTATACTGTCTGATTGTATGGATTTTTTAACCAGGGTAATGAATCTCTGAAACTCATGTGGAAAAATATTGATATTCATTTACAGATGCTACAGGATGAGGGGAACCAAAGAAATTCTAATTTGAACGATGTGCTTTGTACTTGTAGTAATATCACTATTGGAGAACTCCTTTTCACTGTTATGTCAATTGGTTTGAAACATTCATTGCCTGGGTGGCATTAGTAGACATTTTACGAGCATTCCATCTCTTTTACGAGGAAGCAAATATCCCCGATACCAAATTTTTGCTACGACAATATCTCTCTCCGTACACTGACAAAGCCACGTTTCATTTATACTGTCCTAAATGTAAAACCTATCTAGGTGAGAAAAGAACGAATTTGGAAGAAGTAGTTTGCGAATGTGGTTTTGTGCTTCATATTGATAAAACTATATCATATTTCATTGAATTTGACATGGAGAGTCAGCTGAAAAACCTACTGAGTAAACCTGATATTGCTAAAAGCCTGAAGTTTCGATTTAATCGTAAAAAAGTAGACGAAACGGCGTTTGAAGATATTTACGACGGTAATATGTACAAAATATATGTAGAATCTGGATTGTTGAAAGATTGGGAGAACATCTCGTGTATTTTCAACACAGATGGCTGTCAGCATGCAAAATCCTCGAAATTTACAATATGGCCAATCTACACAAGAATTAATGAGTTACCGCCACATCTTCGCAGTAAACATATTCTCTTAGCTGGACTTTGGGTTGATAAAACTGAGCCGGATATGAATTTATTCTTGAAACCCTTCATCCATCAAGCTAATAAGTTGATGACTTCAGGATTCAATTGGGTGATGAATGGAAAAACTATAAATAGCAAATTTTATTTCATTTGTTGTTGCGTTGATTCTCCTTGTCGATGTTCTATGCTTTGCATGAAACAATTCACTGGCTATTATGGCTGCACATATTGTTATCATCCAGCTGAAAATATCGAAAACACAAGAAAATATCCTACTCGTTTAGATGTCCCCCAAAGAATCGATCAAGATATTAAAAAAAAGATGGTAGAAATTTGTAAAGCCGATACGAAAATTGATGGGAAAGGCGTTTTGGGTCCATCTGTTCTAATGAACTTGCAGCACTTTGATCTTGTGGCAGGTATGCCACCTGATTATATGCATGGATGTTTATCTGGCGTCACTCGGCAATTTACTGAAATAATTTTAACTTCCACAAACCAAGAATATTATGTAGGGAGTCCTGAAAAAGTTTCCATGATCGATGATAGATTAACATCCATTCTACCTCCCAGTGTGATTCATAGAACACCTAGAAGCATTAATGAAAGGAAATTATGGAAAGCTTCAGAATGGCGCTCATGGTTACTCTTTTATTCGTTACCTTGTCTTCGTGGGATATTATTACCTCAATACTTGGCACATTGGAGTTTATTTGTTGCAGCCATGAATATTCTTCTACAAAATTCCATCAAAATGCAGTCATTGCAGCGAGCACGAAAACTTTTAGTTGTATTCGTAAACCGTTTTGAAAAATATTATGGAAAATATGAAATGAAATATATGATCCATTTACTTGTTCATTTATGTGACGCTGTAGAAAATTGGGGTCCGTTGTGGAGCCACAATACTTTCTGTTTCGAAAATCAAAATCGACTGCTGCTTCAAATGAAACATAGTCCGACACGCATTGCAGTTCAAATTGCAAATAGGCTCTTGTCCTTTCAAATCTTGCGTCATTTTCTGAATCTATCTCCATGAGCCGTAAAGTATCAGAGTTTTGTGTGTTATTGAACAAGACCAACAGAAACTGGTTTAATGAAGGTAACGGCCATGTATTACTCGGGAATGGGAGACCATATAACTTAACTGAAGAAGAAAAACAATGCTTAAATATAACAGTAAAGAAGAGTAAATCTTTCTCAACAGTCATTGTTGATAATATTCGATATACTACGGCATCGTATCAAAAGAATACTGTTCGAAAATTAACAACTCCGTTGTTTTATTGAACAATAACAGATTGGGAATTATTTCAAACATTTGTCAAGTTCTCAGTGAAAGTGACGATATATTCACTATTATATTTATTGAAGAAATGCTTGTAGAAAAGAGTTTTCATTGAAACAATGCGTAGTTCCAATCGAACATATAAAACAATGTCAATTAAATATTCGCCTAAATGCGTACGAACCACAAAGTTTGAGGAAGTCATGTGTACTGATGAATATAAATAATAAACATTATGTAGCGATGATTCCAAGAGGATGTAATGATGACTGAATCTAGAGAAATTTTATCTTGATTCTTTTCAGAGTGCGTACTTTCTGCCAGATATTCCGTAGTCTTGCATGAAGATTGGAAAGCCTATAATATTGCCACAGCTGAATCAAACAGAAAAAAAGTGTATTTGAAAGCAGTCCGTATAATTTTGTAATGTTTGTGTACATTTATATTTATTATTTCCTGAAATAGAAGACTTATATGATGGATTGGAAGATTTTCCATTGATTTTTCACTATTCCACAAAACATACAGTTCCATGGACAAACTACATTTTTGTTCCTCAATATTTTCTGACATCCCATGTCAAATTTACATTCACAGATTTATTTTTCAAATTTCGATATAATTAGATGGACTTCGAAAATCGATTCGATTCAAATCATCGAGTATCAAATTTTGTCCAGATATCATGTATGACAGGATATAACATTGTTTGATATAATATGTCAGATCCTGACATAATCTGTTATATTAGGGGAATTAAATTTTTACATTTATTTACTGTAAAAGTATCAGTTTGCACAAATATCATATAATAAAATTTGATATTTTTCAACATCATATATCAAATGTTGACACAATCTGTCATTTGAAAACATAATTTTTGTATTCATTCTTCAAAATGTATGATACACTTTTCGCAGATTCCACATGTCGGAATATGACATTTTCTGGCATTATATGACATATCCTGACATAATCTGTCATATTCGAAGAAGAATTTTTGTATTCATTTGTCAAAATATAATTATTCTTTGTCCAGATACCATATGACAAAAACTGACATTTTCTGATATAATATGTGGCATTCTGACATAATTTTGTCACATCAAGGACATCCATTTTTTTCATCACTTCGTCAAATTTCATCGAAAAATAATATGACATATTTTGACAAAATCTGACGAATTTTGTCAGATTTTGATAAGATCTGTTTTATTCCTTAGAATCAATTTTTTAACGATTCTGAAGACAAACATCTGACAGTTTATGCCATTTACTGAAATTTCCTGTCAATTCATGACACATTATGTTAATTTTCATCAACAGCTTTATCCAACTGCAAATAATAGTTTCTGACATATTGTCATTTCCAGGTTTCAACATTATCTGTCAGGAAATATTATATTTCTGCAGATTTCATCACATATTATGAGATTCCAACAGATTTCATGAGATTCTGTCAGATCTTATCAGATTCTGTCATAATCTGACATAATCTGGCATTTGATTTCCACCAGGGTACTATACAAAACATTGAGAGTGCTTATCGACTTGGCAAAACTGAAGGTTCTCGACCAGTTTTGATACGAGTTTCTCATATACATATGAAGAAAAATTCTTTCACCATCCACAAAACCTGGGCGCTTTAGGAATATCAGTTTCGAATGATTTTCCCCAAGAGCAACGTGAAGCTCGTAAAACATTACGTAACATTCAGAAATCTTTATCATCATACGGGAAAAACTCTTTATTAAAATCTGATAAATTTTACATCGACAACATTGCTTATGATGTGTCGTCTGCTCAAGAACTGCTCCAATCTGTGGTACGAAATAATGATCAAGATCTACGTGACGCCGGTGGGGACAACTCTGATAGTGGGATTCTCACATCTCCTCTGCTCCTACCCAATCTCGCAAAAGAGGCAGACCGAAAGGCTCAACCACACGAAGACACCATAAGCAGAAGAAAACTGTGAATATCAATACAAATTCCAACCAGACAATACTACCGTTTGCTGCTAATAATAAACTCAAAGCTGATGGCACAATTCAATGCAATATTGTATAGCTATGAGCTGATCATGATACTAGACCTCCACGTATTATTTTTTGTAACAGCCATTGATACAATAACATTTCGGACCTTGCCGTCGTCTCTACCCCCCTGCATATATTATGTGTTCATGAAACTCGGCGTACATCTCCATCTGCCTCTCTACCAGCTTTTCTTCGAGGACAACATCTGATTCACGTCCCAGCAGTTAGAACTTCTAACGTAGGAAGAGCTAGCGGAGGTTTATTGTCTATTCTGAATGATTCTTTCTATGTTTATGGAATTCTTCACTCTTCCACTGACCTTATTCTCACAAAACTTTTTTTTGAATCCATAATTATGATTTTCGGATGCATTTATAGTAAACCTGATTCAGATCTTGATGAGATATTAGATAGAGTGAACGACACAGTGGGTTTGCTTACCGGACAATACTCTGGAAATATAAAAGTGGTAGGGGTTGATTTCAGCCAGAATGGCTAACCTGAACCAAATAGAGAGTACGATAGAAATCGGTGACACATATTTTTATCCACAAAGAATCTCCCTCGACCGCGAATTGAATGACAGAGGTTCTAAACTAGCCGACTTTATGGAAACTAATGATATGATACTGCTCAACGGTCGATCTCAAAGTGATTATTCAGCTCAATTTATCTTCGCAAACACCAGAGGGGCATCTGTTATAGATTTGGTTTGGACCAATTTTGCGGGTCTTTGTTGTATGAAAAACTTAGAAGTTCTACACATACCAACCCTATCCGATCATTTCCCTGTTATGGTCACCTTCTTTTCGAATAGAAACACTACCAACACTATCCCAGTCCCATCTTGAGATGGAATCATCTCCTTGCAGAATCCTATTGCCTGTCTCTGCAATATTCCCCTAGCGTAGGTAATGTCTTTGATTCGGTGAATGACTTTTCCAAGAATTTAACCGAAGCAATTGAATTATCGGCGCAAAGCGTGGGATTGTATAGCGTTAAGAAAAAATCTGACTCTAACTCGAAACCCTGGTTCGACCATGAATGTAAGATTTAAAAAAAATAAATCTCTACACAACTTAAAATTTGTGAAAAGTCTCGAATCTCGCCGGACTCTAGGGCCATATATAATCGATTAAAAGATAATTTCAAACATTTAAGATCTCACAAAGTGAATGAATACAAAATTGATACTTCAAATGAAATTGCATCCGCGACAGACTCTAAGATATTCTGGAGCATCATAAATTACATCAGATATCGTCAACCTCCCAAAGAATTCGCGTCCCTTGATACTTGGGAAGAGTTTTTCTCCTCGATATACCCTCCCAGAACTCCTCACGATTACCCTTTCAATCTCGCACACAACCTCACCCTTGGATCTGCAATAACGCTACACGAAATAACTAATAGTCTTCGCAGATGCAAATTCAGGAAGGCTCCGGGGTCAGACGGATTATCCTCTGAATTCTATACTAATTCACCTCAAAATTGGATATTGTATCTTAATGTATTTTTCAACAAAATCTTGGAGGAGGAGGGAATCCTTGATTCTTGGGCTGATATCAACATTAAGATGATCCACAAGAAGGAAGAAAAGGATAACCCGTCTAACTATCATCCTATTGCCCTCGTAAATTCAATAACGAAAATCTTCACCCAAATTCTCTATTCTCGTCTCGTACGTTGGGTTGAGGCTAATAGAATGCTGCCAGAATGGCAAGCGGACTTCAGATCTAATTTTTAGGCCTTTTTTGTGGATTTTCGTCGAGCCTTTGACTCGGTCTCCCACAACATTCTATGGAATAAATTACACACACTGGGTTTAGGTAGTGAATTCATAAGAATTCTCATGAGTTGGTACGAAAAGGCGAAAATTTCCGTTATATCTACAGCAGGATCCACTCAACCAGTTGATGTCACCGAAATTCTTCAGGAGAAATTTTAAGCCCAATACTCTTCGCTCTATTCATCGCAGACCTGGAATCATACCTATTGAGTAGACGGGTTAGAAGAGGTGTATCTGTTTTGCATTTACTGGAGATAATTGCTCTAGCCTACACAGATGATCGTGTCTTGTCAGCGGATTCTTCAATTGGCATGAGAAAGCTATTAAGAGCTCTCTATAATTATTGTCGAGAATGTGGTTTGACTGTCAATACGGACAAAACAAAAATCATGATATTCAGGAAGGGTGGACACGCGTCTTCAAAAAAATACCCACCGTTTCGATTTGGTGAAGATCAAATGGAAATTACGAATCAGTACCTGTACCTGAGTATCTTGTTTTCCTCCTCAGCCGTGTTCTCCACTCAACTGACATCCGCACTCAGCAAATCTGGGCAAGCCATAAGCTCGACGATATCAATTCTGAATTCGTTGAAGTTAGATTCGTGGTATCCAGTCCCTAAATTATTTGACAGTCTTATAAAAAGTATTTCCCTATATAATTCACATGTTTGGGGCTTAAGATACATGAAGGAAATTGAGAGGATCCGATCCTCATTTTCAAAAACGCTGTATCACTCCCGCGCTCTACCTAACTATCCCATCAGATTGGAAACTGGATGACCTCCACTTGCCAAATTCATATTTACCCAAGCCATAAAATGTTTAGAAAAATTGCACAAATGCCAGAGACTCGTTATCCTAGAGTACTTTTTTCCAAACTGAAATGCCTAGCAGATGCCTCCAACGTCTCTGAAAAATATAATTGAGCACTTCAACTTGAAGATCTTTTACGAACTGCAAATGCTGGAGAACTGTGGAACTCCTTGTCCCACGAAACAATAGCAGCGAATGAATCTGAAATAATAGAGGTTTTCGAAAAAACCTTAATGGTAAAAGATCAGCATAAAGTGCTCACCTCCCCCACTTACAGTTATATTCGCACCTTATACTGATGGAGGGTCGTTAGAAATACTTTGATTTCAGAATAAGAACTCCTCTAAGGAGCCTTCTTGCTCAACTATGACTGTTTAATAATATATCAACCAGGCTCATTATAGATCCGGAAGCTTTTTTCTTCCTTGACGGTTCAAATTGTCGACTAGGTGATAATTTCCAGCAATCCAATTTCTTTCACCTACTGATCGAGTACCCTGTCCTCTACTCCCGCAGGGAAAACTTATTCAAGAACAGTAATACAGTAACGGATTTGAGAGATGCATGGATTTCTCTAATTAGTAATCCAGACAAATGGAAAATTGAACAAGTGTATAGATTCATGAGATATGCTGTGGCCTCTCGGTAGTAAAACTACTCATCAAAGTGCTACCTGAATTAGACTGCCCATGAATGAAAGGAAATGCTCATCATGCATACTTTCATATGCATATGTATAGAAATAAGTACAGTCTCGTTTACTCAAGGCTTTTTTATAACCACATCACCTAACTATTGATTAGGTTAGTGAATATGACTCCGCCCTTTTTTGTTGAAATAAAACACATTTGCTTGTTCATACAATTGAAGAACAGTTTATTCAAAGTATGCTCCATCTGCAGCTACAACCTTTGCCCACACAGTTGGAAATTTTGTGTTCAATTTAACACATTTCACATGTCTCAAACGGTCCACACATATTTTTGTGTCGATGTCACATAATGTGTTTGTGTTAGCGAGTCACTCACGTTTGATGAATAATACAACACAAGATGATAATTATAAATTTTTTATTGGTATTTTCGTTCGTATAAATTCAACACATTAGGAATTTAAAATGAAATCCAAAATGAGTAGTGAAACAACACAGCTCACAAGTATAATTTATGAATTTTTTTTACATGAATCGAATATGAAAATCACATTTTTTTCGTGTTGAAACAATGCATAAGAATGAATTGAAAAAACTAGTACTTCAATGAGAATTGAACACGGATTGTCGGGACCGAATGTTGATGCAGTATCACTCAAGCCATGTGACGTTTCGTAATCATTTATTTGATTCACGCGTCAGTGGGTTTGACCATCTCTCATTAATGGAATAATTAGCCCCAAATGAGTGCCTCTGGCTCGTCGGTTCCAGGGTAAGTTTCAGATGTCTTGGGGAACGCGGGTCACAGGTTATTTACAAAGAACTGGATAAGGCGGATTTTCAATATTTCAACCACTGAATGATTTATTCACACAAGATAACAAACATAAAGACATTTACATATTTACCAAAACAAACGTGATGATTGGTCGATGAGTTTGAAGTCATACATCTCTAATAATCATTCTCTTGAAATACGACTTAATAGTCCGGACTTTCTAATGCCCTAAGTGTGCACACTTTTCGAATTTCGCGGCGCGGGAGGATACCAATAATCCAACGGAAAGGATTTGATCGGGATAATTGTTTATCGGTAATGTGTGAGCAGAAAACGCGCCCGTTACAACGGAATTTTGATTCTATTTCGATGCGAACCGTTCGCCCTATAATTTCGTTGAAAACCGGCCCGAGTCTTAATTCGTTGTGGAGGAACAAAGATCGGTAATGGAATAGACAGAGAGGTCTGTTTCCTAGATGAGTCTACGTTGAATTTCACAAGAAAGTCTCTAATTGGCGGTATGAATACGGTATTCGGTATATTTGCGGATGATCCCTAAGCTGCAGCCATAGTAAGGTAGCGTTACAGATCCCCATGGGCTGTGCTTTGTGCCCCTACTTGAGAACTGATATCATCCAAGTTCTCGTTCCTACCTTTCCCTATACGACTCTAGAATCTAATTCAGACAAGGACAGTAAACTTTGTCCCCCTCTAGCCCTATCTTACCCACCGGTCTGAGAGTGTTAGGTATAACCATAACCCCGGTCTATGTGTAGAAAATGACTCAAAATCGCTCACCTTTTCGAACTGTTTTTGCGACTGGCAGGAAGGTGTAGTCGGTTGAGAGTGAAAAATATGAGCCAAATACCTCTTATTATATCGTGCTGGAATTATCCCGCCCTACACGAAACCTCGACTACCTTGCGCCTAGTTTTGGTACTATCCATACTTTCGATCAATCGATCGAGGTTCGATAATCCGGCGATATGATACTGGCTTCTGCGCAATGGCTTTCATGAACTACAACATGGCCGCGCTTTGTTGACAACTGTCAACTCCCGTATCTAGTGTTCGCGAAGTTTTATAAAATCGCGATTAGTGTCCCGGGTTCGCGTGTGACGGTGATAATATCGGGCGTTATTTAATTTGCGGTTGCGTTGAGTTATAATAATTTTCGTATGTACGGTTTTCGCGATAATCGGATTGTTTTACGTGCGTGTTTCTCCACTGGGTTCCACACAACAGGTGAATATGGTTTTATCTTAGATCTCATTTATACCTATTATTTAACAAACAATCATTCATACCATTTTATTCTCTCTTTCCAGGTTGATCAACAAAAATTGATGGGCTGAGGTATTAACAGGTATCGTTCCTTCCTTCACATTATTACTTATCGTATAATTACTTTTTGATTTTTCAGGCTCACCTAAAATTGAGAGAGCACCTCTCACCACCATGACTCATCACCTCATGTATCGGATGCCTATCTGACTCCTTTGGTACGTATGTCCGGTTATTTTCTTTTCCTGATTCTAATGTCATACTCGTTACAGGTTTTGAAAAGGATATCCCTCTTCCAACGTACAGGTAGGATCCAGACGAGACACCCTAATCGTCATCAGGCTTGCTGGCTAATCCAGGAGGTGACGGTCACGGTGAGGTGGTATCGTTTTCAATTCAAATAACCTCGTCTACCTTCTTTTTATTAAATATACAGGGTGAGGCATTTAAAGTGTCGCGGGCGTTTTTTCCAAAATAAAGTGAGATACGAGAGAATTTTCGGACAAAAGTTGTAGGGTACCGAGGGAGACATCCGATGGTGGCCTTGGCTTTGACCTCAAATCTCATCTTCAAGGGCATTCTGAGATCAACTCTTGTTTTTTAAATAGCATCTCATATTTTTTACTGCAGATTTGGATTCTAGGTCAAAAACCAAGAAACTTTTGTCTGAACCATTTTCCTGAAATCCGCAAAAATGGCGCCTAATCGATATTGTTCCATTTTGAATCTGACATTCGAATAACTCGAAAACGAAGGGTCTTGCAAAAGAATGTTTCTGTACAAAAGTTGTCAATACACAACACATTTCAATCGTCTACATTACCACCATTCAGAGCTCACGCTGATGTAAACAAACGACGGGGTTCAGTGAAAATTCACGATTTTGAAAGTCAGTTTGTCAGTTACATTTGATTATTACTTGGTTTATGACGAATTGAAAATCATTGATATCCGATACACGGTTTCTGAAAAAGATCGATATGATCTACATTTACGGTGAAGTGCATAAGAACCCCAGACAAGCATATGACTTGTATGCAGAACGATTTCCTGAAAGAACAACGCCATCCATTAGGTATTTTCAACGCATTACAAAATTATTCTCAGAAACGGGAAGTGTTACAAGGGAAAAACGACATCGAATGAGAACTGTTAGCGGAGAAAATGCGGAAGTTAATGTACCAGCTGCAGTAGCCAATCATCCACACGTGAGCTCTCGTGAAATTGAACTCCATTCGGGAATTTCTCGGAAAAGTGTTCTTCGAATACTGAAACGTCACAAATTTCATCCGTATCACATTTGTTTGCATCAAGACCTTCACGGTGATGATTTCGAAAATCGTGTACAGTTTTGTCGATGGGGTCTAGCGCAAATGCACAATAACAACTTCATCAACATATTATTTTCTGATGAGTCGACGTTCACCAATCATGGTCAAGTAAATCGACATAATATGCATTACTGGGCGACAGAAAATCCAAGATGGTTACGTCAAGTAGAGCATCAAAGACAATGGGCTGTGAATGTTTGGTGGCATTTTTCGATCTCGAGTAATTGGACCGTACTCCATTGCAGATACGCTAAATGGAGAGAAGTACAGACATTTCTTAGATCGAGTACTTCCAACATTACTTGAAGACATACCTATTCAGGAACGATTGAATATGTGGTATCAACACGATGGTTGTCCATCCCATTATGCAGTCACAGCTCGAGAAATATTGACAGAGATTATCCTGACGATGGATAGGACGTCGTGGACCAGTTCATTGGCCTGCCCGTTCTACGGATCTTACTTCTCCAGATTTTTTTTATGGGGATACATAAAAGATACAGTTTATCAACAAGCACCGACTACACCTGAGAATATGCGTCAACGAATCATCAATGCATGCGCGAGCATCAATGAAGATATTCTAGCACGAGTTCAGCAATCTTTTGTAAAACGTTTTGAAATGTGTATTGAAGTCGAAGGCCATCATTTTGAGCATCTACTGCATTTTGTAAATTATCCAAGTGATGTAGACGATTGAAATGTGTTGTGTTTTTTTGTCTGTTATACCCCATCACCTCAGTTTCAGTTCAAGGTCCCCTTGGAATCAGACAACTTTTGTCCGAAACATCCTCCTCCAAAACCCTTCGTTTTCGAGTTATTCTAATGTCAGATTCAGTATGGAACAATATCGATTAGAGCGCCATCTTTGCGGATTTCAGGAAAATGGTTCAGACGAAAGTTTCTTTGGTTTTTTGACCCTGAATCCAAATCTGCAGTAAAAAATATGAGATGCTATTTAAAAACAAGAGTTGACACTCAGAATGCCCTTGAAGATGAGATCTGAGGTCAAAGCCAAGGCCACTGCATCGGATGTCCCCTCGTTACCCTACAATTTTGTCCGAAAAATTTCTCTCGTATCTCATTTTATTTTTGGAAAAAACGCCCGCGACACTTCAAATGCCCCACCCTGTATATATATTTTTCTTTTTCAGGTTGTATCATTATAAGTACCCATGCCCGTCACAAAAATGACCCGAGTATGTTGCAGCCACTAAACGGTCCTTTGGTTAAAAGTACTTTCTTTGTGTGTATATCAACTTACACTCGATTTTTAGAATTCACATATCTAGAAAAACCAATTCCCATTAGAATGAAAGCTAGAACCGGAATGAATGGAAATGGATGAATAGCACAGGCCTGCGAGGTTTTTCCCACTTGGAACTGGTGACCATTTTCCGGAAGTAATTTGCTGCGTAGAATCAGAATCCGGAGCCAGAATTGGGCTATCACGTCAGGATTTTGAGATATATCTGAGGGTAAATACATGCGAAAAATGCGGTTTTTGCTACTTTATGAGTTGGTGTACAGGACGCAGCAAAATTTTTTTGATCTTTTCTCTCGACTTCATCAATTTGCACTACTCTTTACCCGTTTGAAATGAGCTATTGAACGTTCATGTACGATTTTTCTCTCGCAAAGTTACGACCATTCTAAGTTGTGTGTAATATGTCCCAACAACAGAATGAGTATTCGCATTTATTTTCATAACTGATCGACAATGAAATTCTCCTTCAAATGAAATTCTCTTCCTGAAGTAATTTTCTGCGTAGAATCCAAATCCGAGTCAGGATTGGGCCATCGCGTAAGCATTTCAAGATATTTGTGATTAGGTCCACGAAAAAATGGGTTTTTGATTACTTTGGAATTCAAGTGTACTGAGGAAACAATTTTTTTTAGTCTTTCTTCTAATTGCATCATCCAGTACTACTCTTACCAAGATAAGCCATTAATCGGTGACCTACAATTTCTCCTGCAGAGTTACGAGTATTCCAAGTTGTGAAATGTATCCTCAAGATTATAATATTTCCTAGGATCTCCTGAGGGTGCTGCCAGGATGTATGGAATGAAAATTTAATTTCTAATATATCTTTATTCAGCGACCTTAAAAACTTATATGTTCACATATTCAAGGAAAATTTCCTTCAAAAAATGGGTTCTAAAGGGTTGATAATCTACAGACCTGCGGAATATAAGTTTTATTTTCCTTCAACAATAATGGTTCCTTTCCAGGTATTCAGATTGTGGAACCAAAATATAACGCCAGTTTACAGCATCGATTCATTTTTATGAGATATGAATATTTACAGTTTTTTAAAATAACGAAGTGAACGAAAATATATACGTTTTATATAAAATTCCAGACATGGGGCTGCACTGGTTTCAAATAAGACCTAAGATACTAGATAAATCAAAAGGACTTATGATATCTTTTTCTAGTTCCTTCAAAAACTTCTGTTTGATCTCTTCTGTTGTACCTATGATTCGGTTCCATCTCTTTAACATCCAGCAATAGTCAGCCATCATTCTAACGTCCCACCTTCCTTGATATCTGGTCTCCATAACCTTAAGGTCTTGATGAAATCTCCCCTTGCTCTTCACTGACAGCACCAAGATTCTCGGGGAAAAAGTCAATATGGGAATGCAAATAATGGAGTTTTATACTCATATTACAACCCAGGGTTTTGAAATTGTTAAGCATGCTGTTGACTATATTTTCATAATCAGGGCTTTTTCTGTTCCCTAAAAATGTTGTACGACTTCCTTAAATGACTTCCAAGCGAGCTTCTCGGTTTTATTCATAGTTTTTTCAAAGTCAGGATCTTGCATCAATTTCCTTATGTCTGGACCAACAAAAACGCCTTCTTTTATCTTCGCATCCGATAAATGCTTGAATTTATCACATAAATATTTGAAACAAAGACCATCTTTAGGCAATGCCTTTACGAATTGCTTCATAATGCCTAATTTGATATGAAGCGGAGGTAGCAGAATTTTGGAGCGGTCAACTAGTGTTTCGTGTACAACATTTTTACTTCCAGGGTTCAATGATGCTCTCTGTGGCCAATCTTTCTGGATCCAATGTCGTGCTCTATTCCTACTATCCCATTCACATAGAAAACAGGGTATTTTTATACCCTCCTTGTTGACCAAGCAACATAGTTAATATTTTGAGATCACCACATATAGTCCAGTTATGATTGGAGTAATTTATTTTTTGAGGACGAAATCCAAATTTTCATAACATTCTTTCAAATGAGTAGAATGTCCAATAGGCAAAGAAGCAAATTTATTACCATTATGTAACAATACTACTTTGAGGCTCCGTTTCGAAGAATCTATAAAAAGTCTCCAATCATTTGGATTGTATTCTACATCAAACATTTTGAGTAGGCCAGGCACATCACAACAATACACTAAATTTTTTCTTGAGCAAAATACGGTAGAAAATCCTTCTCTCTATTTCTATACCAATAAAAGTTCGTTGTACGATCCAGCATGTTTTTTCTTTCAATCTGGAACCGAGTAATTCCGCAGCATCTTTCGGAAGATTAAGATCTCTTGTCAAATCATTCAATTCACTTTGAGAAAACAGTGGTGGTGTTTCGTTGCACTCGTAATATTCATCGTCAGGATCTGAAGTATTCATTATAGCCTCTTGAGATAAACTAGGATCAGATGAAAATGGTTGGGCAGGATGGCATAACTCTTTGCTATCAGGATCTTTATACGTAGGTAAAATCACAGAACGAATATCAGGATAACTTATCGCTGCTTTATTTTTAGAATTAAATCCTTTTATGTTTGAACAGCAGAAGTAACAATCGTTGATATGATTTTGCGGTTCCATCCAAATCATTGGAGTCTGTAAACTGAAACAATGTTTTTCTCCTCTTGACCATTTCCGAAGTTCACGTACACATGTCGAACACACTTTATGAGGCGCCCATTGTTTGTCTTGGTTTTTTATGTTGATTTTGAAATAGCTATCGTATAGTTCTTCAATACATTTAGAAATTATTTGTTGCTGTCTCTTTATTACATAATTTCCACATATGTAGCAGAAGTTATCTGGAGCATTGATACATTTTCGAGAAGCCATTTGTGAAACTTTTTTTTAAATACACGAAATTCACAACAATTACTGGACACTCGATACTTGTACACGGAGGAAAAAAATTTGAACAACAATCAGTACATTCCGAGTGAATTAGTGGAATAATGTCTGAACATAGCAACAAACAATCTACGATCTCAGCAGTGCTGGCTCGAAGGATATTACCGCCCGGCGCGAGAATTTTGTAGGCGTCCGATTATAATAGTGTAGCATATTGCATAAATATATATTTATGTGATATGCTATAAGCATTTTCTACCGTATTTCGCTCAAGAAAAAAATTTAGCGTATCGTTGTGATGCGCCTGGCCTACTCAAGATGTTTCATGTAGAATACAATCCAAAGTCAATCCCCCTTTATTCATTCAACATTTTTTTGAAGCATTTTGGTGCGCTGAATCGCATATGGCTCCAGAATTGCTATATCACGTCAGGTATTTGGGATATTCCGACCTAAAAATGTGGAAAACACTGTTTTTTTGGGATATTTGAGGTTCCGTAAAGTCGAAAGGTAATTTTTTTCACAAAACCAATAGATGCACCTCAAAGTATCAGTCATCCTCTTCCAAATGCCGTTGAGTTTGCTGAAATATCTTTTTTTTTGATTGATGTACGGCAATTTTAAATTTGTGCGGGCCTGTAAGCAATAAATAGGTGGAGACACAATTTTCAAACTGTCGTGAAAACTCAATGAAAAAAGGTATCTGAGCAAACTCAACGGCATTTGGAAGAGGAGGACTTATACTTTGAGGTGCATGTATTGGTTTTGAGAAAAAATTACCCTCCGACTTTACGTAACCCCAAATATGTCGAAAAACAGTGTTTTTCACATTTTTAGGTCGAAATATCTCAAAAACCTGACGTGATAGAGCAATTCTGCAGCCAGATTCGGATTCAGCGGATCAAAATGCTTCGGAAAAAGATATTATTGTTTGAGGGGGAAAAAAAAAGTCAAATTTCGCAGGCCTGTGTAGTTCTTCCGGAGACTACCAAAGTTACATGCATATGGAACTTTCATAAAAAAATAACTCCCACCACTGGCGATCTGCACTTGGTAGATGAGAATAACACAATTTTCTGTTCAATCTGGAGTTGAATAAAATTTGTGTCATTTCGACACTTTTTTCCAATTGTTTGAATGATTTCACACTATAAATCAGTTCAGACCCGATTACACAAGGACTGTCTGTAGAAGTTACCCGTGTTTGTGTTAAATACTCAACAAAAAAATTTATGACACACGGATTTTTAACACATTTACACAAAATTTTCAACTGTGTATCTTTCAGGTAATTTATGTATTCCTTGCCTGAAGAAATCCTGATCTTTTGAGTTGATTCAATTATTAAACCAAATTTTGATACTTTCGT
>JAFFJZ010000199.1:0-40598 GCA_018340375.1 Gonatopus flavifemur
CGTTTGAGCCACGAAGTGAAAATTAAACGACCTCATCTGGCGAAGAAAAAAATCTTGTTTCATCACGATAACGCACCAGCGCACACGTCAATCGTTGCGATGGCTAAAATCAACGATCTGAAGTTTGAATTCATGCCGCACCCTCCCTACTCTCCAGACCTGGCCCCGAGTGACTATTATCTGTTCCCTAACCTAAAAAAAATGGCTTGGCGGTAAGAGATTTGCGGACAATGAAGAAGTAATCGAAGCTGTAAATGGGTATTTTGAGGAGCTTGACGAATCAGTCTATAGAGATGGCATTACTAGACTAGAACACCGCTATGAGAAATGTATCAGCCTTGGAGGAGATTATGTTGAGAAATAAAAAAAAAAAAATTCTTAAAAACGTTGTTTTTCTTGGTCAGGCCGGAAACTTCTCAATCCACCCTCGTATACTACAGATAAATATACAGATAGAATTGTGTACTCTTGACTTACATAACCAATATCGTTCTACTTTGCAGTTTTTTCGGACAATTCACTAAAATGAGTGACTTGAATTACGAGGAGAGTAACGGAACTAGTGAATCTGATAATGATAGTGAACCTCCAAGAAAAAAGCTCAAATATAGCCGAAAATATCATAAAGTTTGGGAAACAGATCCGAAATTCAAAGGATGGTTATGTGCTAGTAAAAAAGGAAATTCATACGCTTTTTGTAAGCCATGTGATAATCATATTTCTGTCAAAGCTGGGAAAATGCAATTGGAAAGACACCTCTTATCAAAAAAACACATAACACAATGCAAATCTGTACATAAACAACCAACATTAACCTCTCTTCCTTCTGTGAGCTCTTCAAATCAGCTTTCCACGCAGATAAAAGATGGAGAAATTCGCTTAGCAGCCTTCATAGCTGAACATAATTCATCTTTTCAAACTATGGATCACTTGCCATCTTTGATTCGATCAATTTGCCCTGATTCTAACATTGCAAAAGGTCTAGTTTCTGCAAGAACAAAAACGACTGCATTAGTCAAACACGTTCTTGGTGCAGAGGGTCAATCGTTATTAATCGACGAGATGAAAAAGAAGTTTTTCAGTGTTATTGTTGATGAATCAACAGATGTATCAACCACTAAGCATTTGTGTATAGTCGTACGACTTGCATCTGACAATTATTCCAAAATTAGGGATAACTTTTTCACCCGCTTACCAGTCTCTAACGCATCGGCAGATTCTTTATATGCCGCCATCACTTCTACTATGGAGAATTTCGAAATCCCTTGGCAAAGAAATATGATTGGTTTCGCTGCTGATGGAGCTCATACGATGATGGGAAAAAATCATTCATTACAATCATTATTTCGAGAAAAAATCCCAAATTTATTTGTAATGAAGTGCATTTGTCACAGTTTTCATTTGTGTGCTCCGAACGTATGTAAAAAATTACCTCGAGCAATAGAATTTGTTGCTCGGAATATTTATAATTATTGTGGCAAAAGTTACAAACGCCGATCAGTTTTAGAAGAGTTCCAACATTTCGTTGGAGTGAAACCCCATAAATTACTCCATCCCGCACGAACCCGTTGACTCTCTTTAAGGCAAGTTGTCGACAGATTACTGGAACAGTATGCAGCGCTGAAACTTTATTTTATAGACGCAGTTACAAATGATCGTTTACTTATCACTGAAGAGATTCTGAAACAATTATCAGACCCACAAACGAAGCTATTTTTAGAGTTTTTATCCTTTGCTTTGCCAATTTTCAATGATTTGAATTCACTGATGCAATCAGAGGAACCACAAATTCATCAATTTCATGGTCACATCAACACCGTATTGAAAACATTGATGGAGTGCTATTTGGATCCAGATTACTTAAACTCACGGCCTTTGAAAGACATAAGCTATGAAGACCCAAGAAATTTTTTGCCGTTAGAAAAAATGTATTTCGGAGCAAAAGTAATAGTAACGATCAGTACCAACACTTCTTTGGCCCCAAAAAATGATTCAATTTTTCAGATTACGTTGTTTGGATTTTTATATTGAGATATAAGAGTACAGCAAATTCACCGTCGAATACCATTGGATGATGTTATTTTCGAATTTTTAAAATTTTTTTAAATCCTACGTTCATCAATAAAATACCTACGATTACTCATATTGCGTTGAGATTTCCTAACATCATCGACGAAAAAGATCTCCAGCCTTTGGATACGGAATGGAGGATGCTTAGGAATACGGAATTAGATTTTGAAAAACAAAACGTCACAAACTTCTGGAAAAAAGTACGTGGATTAAAATTTGCTGATTCAAATCAAATGTTTCCTCTGCTCACAAAATTTGTTCTTGCGATGCTCAGCTTACCTCATTGCAGTGCTAACGTGGAAAAAATTTTTTCCCCTCGATCAATAATAAAAAAACTGATAAGCGTAACCGTCTTTCCACCGAAACCGTGAATGTTTGTATGCATACCAAGAGATTCTTAGAAAATACTACCTGTTTTGATTTCGAAATTGGAAAATCTTTACGAACAAGACTGAATGGCAATCTATATGTCAAAAGCATTGTTGATACCAATAATGGAGAATAATAATGATACTGAGAAATAATGATGACAATGGGAGACATACATAAGCAATAATAATAAGAGGAATAAGAAGTATACTATTTATGGAAAATTGTTATGAAGTGTACAAATTCTAATTTATGTTTGTGGCAATCAGTTATTAACCAATTTTTCATAATTTATTGATAAAATATGCGATTTTTTTGTTTCTAATTATATTATTTTGATGTTGATTGAAGATGTTATGTCTCAAATTGAATAATACTTGTGGTTAATAATAAAACTGATAATTCTTAAATCTACAGCTTTTTTAAAGTGACATCTACCGCTTTACGTGAAAATCGTCTGGCAACACTGAAATCAGTGATGCCAGCATTTGGTCGACCGAGTCGATTTGCCCTCTCCATCGGACCATTTCTCGTCCCCACCACTCCAGCCGGGTGCACGTACACATTGAAACCCGTATTCATGTGATTCGGAAGCGGTCGGGTCACTTCGAGTCGGCTCGGACAATCGAGAGAGAACCAACTATCCGTCGGTCTTTGTCCTCTCAATATGTTTTGCGATCGGCTAACTCCGTGCAAGATCGGAAAGAGTTAAAACCCACGCGGTCGACTCACCGAAAAGTTTCACCGCTCTTTCTTTCCCAAGCGACGATTTTAATGTAATCTGTATCGAACTGACTTACCCGGCGCCCCGGGCAATTCTCGGCCGGGGCCCGTCGAGATTTTTTTGGGTTTTTTTTTTCATTTAAAGAGCCAGTTCAATACTGATTATTGAATTATCACGAGAAGATATAGATTTGATGCATCTCATCATTCAATTGGATGGAATTTAATATAGGTAAATCATTTTTCAATTATTATTCTTTTCTCATGAATTTTAGAAGATTATTGGTTCTTCTTATGACTGATTATGAAGCTTTCAAGAACACCTATATGTATTCCATGAAAATTTTTTCATAGTTACGCATTTTCAATAATTTTTTTGAATCTTGATAATTTTATTTATTTTATTTATTTTATTTATTTTATTTATTTTATTTATTTTATTTATTTTATTTATTTTATTTATTTTATTTATTTTATTTATTTTATTTATTTTATTTATTTTATTCATTTTATTCATTTTATTTATTTTATTCATTTTATTCATTTTATTTATTTTATTTATTTTGTTTATACGGGCATAACCCCCTTGGTACATGGAATTTACATTATTTGAACCACATTATATATATCATGCATCAAAGCATTAAGCATCATGTTAAGCTCGACTACATGCATCTTATATTACAACAACAGTTAACGTGTATAATTATAGGTGAAAAGGACAATTAGATATTAAATTTGAAAAATAAGAGGAAGAGAATTTCTAAGACCAGAATGAGATGAAAATAATTCAAGCACATCACTGTAAGAATTAGCTAGGATAGATATCCGATTTACCGGATCAGAATGACCGTATCTCGATTTATAAGAAATTGGATTGAACAGTTTAGGGCGTCTTAATGAACGGGAAGGGACATTGAAACGTACAAGTCCAAGCAGTTGAGGGCAGCGAATTTTCCCATTACCAATTTTATACAAAAATGAAAAATCATTGAACAAACGACGTGATTCCAAGGAAGCAAGTCAAGTGAAACCATAATCAATGAGTAATCATGACCGTGACGCTCAACGAACAGCCTGTATCTGATGGGCAGCAAAACGCGCAGAAAACTTATGCTGAACTCTTTCCAAGTCTGTACAAATTAGGAGGAATACCATCATCACCAGGACCGGAAGAAATTTTCAGGATGAGATTTTATTGAACGCTTCACCGATATTGATGGATGAATCGGAAAGATTGACATTGAGTAGATTCTGGTAAATTAAAGGAACAACGGGATAATTTTGATAAACTGATCTGAAATAACATGCAAATAAGTTCGAAATAGCAGTACCAGTATTGCCAATAGTACCGTCCGAATGCATCACCAGGGTATACCGTTCTGATTTTAACGCATAACAAAGTTCCAAAAAGCTTTTGACATTTTGTAGGATGGACCCTTGAACGTAATGAAGATGAGACAAGTAACATTGGCGAGTCAAACTTTACATTGAGCTCGCAAATGACTGAAGGTCAAGTAATCTTCAAAGCAATTTTGACTTTTGTACCTATTGTGAACAATTTTCTTTTGACGAATAAGTTTAATTAATTCCGAAAAACCATTTTAGATAAGAACTTCTTAATACATACTTAGGTACGAATGAATCAACTGCATGATATAGTAGAAGACACAAAATCTAGCAACTTCAATAACATTAAGATTACCTCAATTCATCGTCCCAGTTGATAGAACCTAAAAATTCACAAATTGCACTGTGATTCCTTGCTTAGTGAAATTATATTTGATTTTCAAAGTTGCACAATGAATTTGATTAAGTGTCAATCAATCGATGGTTGAAAAATTCTCGGATAGTTTGGGGATCTATGATGAATATCCTGCGGTGAATTCCATAATTTTTCCTGGTGAAATAATTGTTCAGAAATCACTATGATATTCCAATGGGGATAATCAAATCGACATCGATTATCAGAAGAAATATCAAAGAATAAGACTGAATATTCCAATTAATTGAGTGCAAATTATTTTCGATGAACTGAATAATTAGATTTGAGCATTCAAATTGATATTTCATCATTTCACACACTTTTAGTCTCTTTCACTTCGCTGTATCACTTCATACAGGTAATATGTAGTTGCCAATACTATAAGGAACCCATAGCCTAGCGGCAAAAGACATGGTTCTTGCGAAGGAACGGTCGGATTCGATTCCGTGTGGGGCATTTGTTTTTTTGTGTTTCTCTGGTGAACAATTCAATTTTCACGTCAATTATTATTTTCATGTCATTACATCGTCATTTGATTAATATCCTCCAATGTTTCAAAATGCACTCGCGGATTTGACCAAGTAATGGTTCGAGTCGATTGAAATTTCCCAAATAATCGTCCTCGTAGAGATATAGATCGATCGATTCAAAATCTTCTGAGAAAAGAAAATCAATATCACTTCGGAGGAACGTTTTGGAAAAGTGTACTTGCAAATTTCATCAATGCCTTCGGCAATTAGATGGAAAATTTCAAAAATTTGTCTCCGTGGAATATAGACTGATCGATTCGAAACCTTCTGTAAAGAAGAAACAATATCAATGCAGAGGAACGTTTTGAAAGAAGCGTACTTGCGAATTTCATCAAAGTCTTCGGCAACTTGATGACGAAATTTCAAAAATTCGTCTCTATGGAATGAAGACCGATCGATACGAAATGTTCTGAACTGGAAAATGAACAGCAGTTGAGAGAAATTTTTTTGAAGGATTTTTTGCAAATTTCATCAAAGCCTCCGGCAATTTGATGAAAAATTCCAAAAATTCGTCTCTGTGGAATAAAGACCGATCGATCCCAGATGTCCTGAAATGAAGAATGAACAGCAGTTTAGAGAAATTTTTTTAGAAGAGTTTACTTGCAAATTTGATCGAACCCTTTGACAAATTGATGAAAAAATTCCAAAAATTTGTCCTCGCGGGATATAGACCGATCGGTTCAAGATCTCCGGAGAAGAAAAATCAATATCACGTCGGAGGAACGTTTTGAAAAAAGCGTACTTGCGAATTTCGGCGAAGCCTTTGGCAATTTGATGACAAAATTTCAAAATTCGTCTCTATGGAATAAAGACCGATATATCCGAAATCTTCTGGAATGAAAAATGAACACCACTTCGGAGGAAGGTTTTCAAGAAGCGCGTGAGTGACATTATGTCATTATAGTATAGAGCTGATGTCGAACACACCAATTCTATTGAACTTCATCCGGATTCCGATACGCTGCACCCAGGGAAGCTTCACATCACACGGAGAAAAAAGTATTCCTGGCATAACAAGCAGGTCTGTTATCATAGCGCCTGCAAGAAAAATTAGCTGAAAGAGCAAGAAGAATGATTGACACAACTACACACTGAGAAAAGTATTTATGTATAGTCAACAAGATTTGTGATTAGTTAACAAATCCTATATTTGCCTATGGGGAAATAAATATTGAGTTGTTATCATCCAGCGTAAATCCATATTTGTTAACAATTAACAAACCGTGTTTTTGTTTGAAATTCCTGTTTTATAATTCTCAAACTTGGGAATGTACATCAAAGCATTGTTAGATTGCCTGAATGTGATATGAGGTCGAGAAAATTGTCGCATAATTTGCTTTGAATATTCGTGAGAATAAGCCAAATCAAACAAAATCTGAATAACACTCTGGAATTAATCAAATGGAATGATCAATTATGCGGGAGAATATTATCACTGTGAGAAAAATATGTCTCAAATTTAATGATAATTATTATAAAATTTTTTGCAGAATATTCTATTAGATTTAACAATGTATTTCATAATAAAAATTGTGTATTAAATTCAATAACTGTTAGGAATTTTCGCCAAAATACAAAAAAAAATTCAGATTGGAAATTTGATTTATCACCGAATTTCTTCACGCTTCGTGAATTTTATATTCTCGAGATTCCTCTAGAGTGAGTTTGTAATTATCAATGTAAGTCGGCAATTGAAGCACAAAGTTTTACGACCTAACGGGGAATCGAACCTGTTTCCCCTACCTAACCTAACCTATTACGCCCTGACGCTTCAACCACCTCGACTACATCACGATTGAAGAAAACGATTGAGAAATACGATGTGGTTTCAGATATCATATATGCTGACGTCATGACATCATACATGTAATAGGATTCTATCACAAAAAATTCATGAAAAAATGAAATTTCATAAAAAAAGTTGTAAATCCCAGAATATTATTGATTTCGAAATGCACTCATGAAATTTCATAAGAATTCTTATATTAAATTCAAGAGATTTTCTAACACTGATTATAAAGTCGAACAAACTGAATGAAAAGTTATGGTGAAATATTTGAATAATTTGGTAGGAAAATTCAGCCTACAAGACTGTCTCTCATATTCTTTCCGGATAAAAAGGATTTCTTGAAACGCAAGAAAATTTTCAATGTCCATGGTTATACATATATACAGGGCGTCCCATTTGAAACAGGACAGCTGAATAACTCTTCAGAGAATGGAGGGGGGGAAAAATTGTTCACATAAAAGTTGTAGGGTTCGAAGGGGCCATAAGATGGTGACCTTGAATTTGACCTTGAGGTCAATTTTGAGCATAATTGATGGTCAAAGTATGTTTTTTCGAATGGAAAACCCTACGTTCGACCTCAGAAATGGAAAGAGCGGAAAATTTTACGTCCGAATATGTTAACATATCTGGTCATTTAGAGGTCATTTGAAGGTCAAAAAACCATTTTCTATGGATTTTCACGGAAAAGCCTCAAACGAATTGTTTCTCTGACCAAAGTTATTGAAGTTAAAGTGAAACCCCACGTTTAGACCTTGGATTGAAAGTAAACAGAACTAACCTTCAGAGTTTATTCTTCATATCAGTACGAAAATGATCATTAAGAAGTTTCCATCGTTTACGGTGTAAGTGCGGGTTGAAAATGGTTTATTCACCTAACGAATGTGTTGATATTTTAATGATCTTGGGTGAGTGTCGCGGAGTGTATCAAAGAGCGTCACGATAGTACAGAGAGCGGTTTGGAGATCGGCAGCATCATCCTTCTCCAGAAGTCATTCGCCAAGTTGAAAGAAATTGTCGACCAGGAAGGATTGGTCAACGCCGAAACAATCAAGGTTTCAACTTTAACGACCCTCGATGCGTTGCTGTTTTAGCAATAATACACATGAATCCTCATGTTAGTTTACGTGATATTGAACGCGATTTGGGTATTCCACGCAGTACGGCACACAGAATTCTACAAGCTGCTCAATATCATCCGTACCACATCACACTGACCCAAGAATTATCTCAACAAGATATGCAGAATCGGGTCAACTTTTGCCATTGGGCTTTACAGAGGTTGAACGAAGCGCCCGATTTCTTTCGATATGTTCTTTTCAGTGATGAACCAACGTTTCAAAGTACTGGCTTGTCAAATCGTCACAATAGCCACTATTGGTCAGCGCAAAACCCGCACTGGACTCAACAAGTTGATCATCAGCATCGGTGGAGTATAAATGTTTGGTGGGAATTCTAGACAATCAAGTTATTGGGCCGTATTTTTTTGATGGAACTGTTAACGGTCCTAATTATCTACAGTTCCTACAGAATGAATTACCAGTTCTCATGGAAGATGTGACATTCGCAACTAGGCAGAAGATGTGGTATCAGCAAGACGGTGCACCACCACACTTTGCTCGATGTGTGAGGGATTATCTACATACCCTTTTCCCCAATAGTTGGATTGGTCGAGGTGGATTTGTACTGTGGCCGGCAAGATCTCCTGATCTCCCCCCTCTAGATTTTTATTTGCGGGGTTACGTAAAAAATGTCGTTTATACCAACCGATCAACAACACCTGTGGATCTACAACAACGCATCAGATACGCAATTGCGAATATTCGTGCAGGAGTTTTTCAGTCTGTTCTTGGAAACTTTCGACGCCGGCTGGAGTTATGTATTGAAGTAAATGGCGGTCAATTCGAACATCTCCTGCAATAAGTGTGTCTTACCTGTCAACGGATTTGTGCCATCTGTAATTATGAAACGACGAACTGGAAAAATGAATAATTTTTTAATTATTGTTTCAAATTTGGCATTCATTATCGTTCTCAAGGTCGAATTCAAGGTCGAAACGGGGGGTTTTACTTTAACTTTGATAACTTTGGTCAGAGAAACAACTCGTTTGAGGCTTTTCCGTGAAAATCCATAGAAAATGGTTTTTTGACCTTCAAATGACCTCTAAATGACCTGATATGTTGACATACTCGGACGTAAAATTTCCCGCTCTTCCCATTTCTGAGGTCGAACGTAGGGTTTTCCATTTGAAAAAACATACTTTGACCATCAATTATGCTCAAAAATCACCTCAAGGTCAAATTCAAGGTCACCATCTTATGGCCCCCTTCGAACCCTACAACTTTTATGTGAACAATTTTTTTCCCCCACCATTCCCTAGAGAGTTATTCAGCTGTCCTGTTTCAAATGGGACGCCCTGTATATACACAACTATATATTCTGCTGCAATATAGATCGAGAGTCAAATCAAATCCAAGGTGTTCATGTCAAATCAAATTTCTTAATCATTAACAAATCTGTGTTTGAGAGGAAAGGATCGTATACACATTGGGAAACTGAATTATTGTATTGAAATTTAATTTGAAATTTGAGTCAATCAACCATTCTTTTCTTCATATTCTTAGTTTACTAGTACTTGTCTCATGAAAATCTTGTACTTATCAAACCGTCTCCTTGTGAATTAGGAATCGTTTATTACTTGGGGGAAAAATAAAATCATTCACATTAAATAAATGGACTAAATGAAGGATTTGTTTGTTCTGAATGTCACATAAAATCAATCGTATGTATGCCAACTATGATATTTATTGACAATTACCATGTTTATTCATAATTAATGAATATTTTTGAACAGACGCCAAATAAATATATTCATTTAATATAAGTCAACTCTTCTCTCAGTGCACGGAGAAAAGTATTGCTGGCATAACAAACAGGTCTGTTACTATAGCGCCTACAAGAAAAATTAGCTGTAAGAGCAAGAAAAATGATTGACATAACTACATTTTTTTGCTGACATAAACACATTTGTTGAGAGAACTAACGTCTTAGCTGCTGTAGTGGATATTTTTGTAAGGACAACAAATTTCTTTGTAGGCGCTATAGTAGCAAACCATTTTTCCTCCGTGTACATGTTTTTTCTGGAAGAACAAATTTGTTAACAGAACTAACGTCTTAGCTGCTGAAGTAAATATTTTTGCAAGGACAACCAATTTCTTCGTAGGCGCTATAGTAGCAAAACATTTTTTCTCCGTGCAGTTGTGGCATATCTCGCACGCACTGTTATGAAATCGACTCACATCCTGGTAGCTTAAGCTACTTGAGGAATCATGCAAATAGGGACTCCGTAAGATATAGTTTCCAACCTCGTTTTCCCTTTGGGAGGTATGATTTCAATCTGAAATCTGAATCGTTGGATTTTATTCCTGGCTGTAATTGAGCTATTCATTTTCCCAGGGTTGAAAAAGAACGCATTCGCTTGTACTTTACCTGCTGGGTGATGCGGGAAGGAGTACAAAATTTGCAACCGCGCTTCTTGAAAACCTTCCTCCGAAGTGGTGTTCATTTTTCATTCCAGAAGATTTCGGATATATCGGTCTTTATTCCATAGAGACGAATTTTTGAAATTTTGTCATCAAATTGCCAAAGGTTCCGACGAAATTCGCAATTACGCTTTTTTCAAAACGTTCCTCCGACGTGATATTCATTTTTCTTCTCCGGAGATCTCGAACCGATCGGTCTATATCCCGCGAGGAAAAATTTTTTGGGAAATTTTTTTCATCAATTTGTGAAAGGGTTCGATCAAATTTGCAAGTAAACTCTTCTTAAAACATTTCTCTAAACTGCTGTTCATTCTTCATTTCAGGACATCTGGGATCGATCGGTCTTTATTCCACAGAGACGAATTTTTGGAATTTTGTCATCAAGTTGCCGAAGACTTTGATGAAATTCGCAAGTGAGCTTCTTTCAAAACGTTTCTCTGCAGTGATATTGTTTCTTCTTTACAGAAGGTTTCGAATCGATCAGTCTATATTCCACGGAGACAAATTTTTGAAATTTTTCATCAATTTGTCAAAGGGTTCGATGAAATTGGCAAGTAACCTCTTCTGAGAACATTTCTCTCAAGTGCTGGACATATTCCATTTCAGAACATTTCGGATCGATCGGTCTTTATTCCATACAGACGAATTTTTGGAATTTTGTCATCAAATTGCCAAAGGCTTTGACGAAATTCGCAAGTACGCTTTTTTCAAAACGTTCCTCCGAAGTGATATTCATTTTTCTTCTCAGAAGATCTCGAATCGATCGATCTATATCTCACGAGCACGAATATTTGGGAAATTTTCAATCGACTCGAACCATTACTTGGTCAAATCCGCGAGTGCATTTTGAAACATTGAGGATATTAATAAAATGACGATGTAATGACATGAAAAGTAATAATTGGATGTGAAATTGAATTGTTCACCAGAGAAATGACAAAAAAAATGCAATGTCTCCACACGGAATCGAACTCGACCGTTCCTTCGCAAGAACCATGTCTTTTGCCGCTAGGCTATGGGTTCTTATAGTATTGGCAACCACATATTACCTGTATGAAGTGATACAGCGAAGGAAAGAGACTAAAAGTGTGTGAAATGATGAAATATCAATTTGAATGCTCAAATCTAATTATTCAGTTCATCGAAAATAATTTGCACTCAATTAATTGAATATTCAGTCTTATTCTTTCGATATTTCTTCTGATAATCGATGTCGATGTGATTATCCTCATTGGAATATCATAGTGATTTCTGAATAATTATTTCAGCAGGAAAAATTATGGAATTCACCGCATGGTATTTTTCATAGATCCCCAAACTATCCGAGAATTTTTCAATCATCGATTGATTGACAATTCTAATCAGATTCATCGAAAAATTATCAAGATTTAAAAAAATTATTAAAAATGCGTGACTATGAAAAATTTCTTACAGAATACATATAGGTGTTCTTGGAAGCTCCATAATCAGTCATAAGAAGAACCAATAATCTTCTAAAATTCATGAAAAATAAATAATGATTGAAAAATTATTTACTTATATTAAATCTCATTCAATTGAATGATGAGATGCATCAAATCTATATCTTATCGTGATAATTGAATAATCAGTATTGAACTGGCTCTTGAATTGGGAAAAAAACACGAAAAAATACCGAAGGGCTTATGCCGAGAATTGCCCGGGGCGCCGGGTAAGTCAGTTCGATACTGATTACAATAAAATTGTCGCTTGGGGAGAAAAAGCGGTGAAACTTCTCGGTAAGTCGACCGCGTGGGCTTTCAATTTTTTCCGATCTTGCACGGAGTTAGCCGATCGTAAAACATATTGAGAAGACAAAGACCGACGGATAGTTGGTTCTCTCTCGATTGTCCGAGCTGACTCGAAGTGAACCGACCGGTTCCGAATCACATGAATACGGGTTTCAATGTGTGCGTGCACCCGGCTGGAGTGGTGGGGACGAGAAATGGTCCGATGGAGGGGGTAAATCGATTCGGTCGACCAAATGCTGGCATCACCGACTGAAATGTGCGCATGTGCGCTTACGCGAACAAGTTGCACTCGTGCGTTTTTTTGCAGTTTTTAATTTGATGTATACTCTTTAACTCCCTTTGTATTCTTTACTGTCTCTGGGCTCATATTGTTTATTGAGTTGCTCTCCTCTTCTTACGCTTATATTTTTCATGCTTTGGAGTATTTCTAATCTGTCGCGAGCATTTTTTGTTCTTCTAACCTCCATAACCTACAAATGAATAACGTGGATTTGCCTACTGAACCCACACAGCACACAGATTTCAGAAATAATCCCTAATGAACTCCCCTTATTTCACAAAAAATTCTGTATGATTACTCCAACTCATCCAGAAGAAGCCAGTAAGAGTTCTTGAACTCCTCCCGTATGTCAGTTAAGAATGAAGTGCTGAGGGAATCCTTTTTCTCGTCCAACTGAGTTCCTAAGGAAAAAAAAAATGCTCATTATAGATTCAAAAAAATTGCATAAAGAGTTCATATAATGATATCATAAGGTACGCGATTGGGACTTAAATGAAATGAACATTGTCACATTTATTATATAAGAAAGATCATTTTTATTCATAAATGTATGAAATTACAATTAAAAAAAAATCCGCCCCAACTTCTATAAAAATATTTTGAAACTTTTTCACATAACATAATTTATAAAATGCCATCAAATGATATAAATTTCAATAATTTCAATTCTCGATTTCAAGCATTTTCTTCTTAATTTTGATAAGATTTTAATAAGATTTAAATAAGGTATTTGTGAGTTCAAGACTTAATATCTTATATTTCAATGACATTTTTCATAACACTAGAGCGGGAGGAGAGTACGTTTTCCCTCCCTAGGGAAGGAAAGTCAGCAACTTGTATTTTTCGATTCCACTCCGGTGAAAGGGGAGCGTGTAATAGAAAGTGTCAGGAACGTAGTTGGAAAGTATTTGGAACGTGGATTCAAGCGTATACCGAGCGTAAAGTGGAACATTAACAGTGGTTCGAACGTATATTTGAAGTGTGTGAAGCGTATCCGAAGAAACACCAATTTCATAGAAACCGGGCTTTGCGACCGGAAGCGTAGTTAGAGAGTGGATAGGAAGCATATGAGAAGTATTAGGAAAGTATTTTGCAACATTCTTACGCTTCCGTTACTCTTCATGACACGCTTCCCTTTCACCAGGGCAAGGAGGACAGGAAGCTAAATAAATTGATAATTTATTTGTAATACAGAGCCAAACATCATATGATACAAATTAGAGAGAGAATATAAATGAATTGAATATTCTGCCGCGAGAGTAACCATTCCGTTCATCTCATAAACGGTCTTAGCGCAATTTTATGTTCATGCCAAAAAAGAAAAACATTTGATTACGGTTGAGTATATATCACTGAAATATACTGTTACAGTTACTTCTGCGAATTTTATTTTCGACCCAATTGTGATTCACTATTAGAAATTTCTGCATTAATTATGGAAGTTTCCGAAGTAGCTGATCTGATCATTTGGTCATTACCAGATCACCTTTGATTGGTTGAGAAAGTGATCTGGTCGACCAGATGATCAGGTCAGCTACTTCGGAAGGCTCCATGGTTTCTCAATTTTTGTATCATTTAGAAACAAAAAAAATTTAAAATTTTCCCCTCGTTCGTGCGAACGACGAAACACGAAGGAAATACCATCGGACCAACATTCTTTCAACAGGATGTCAAGAATAGATGCCAAGAGGATCATGCGAATGTTTCAGTTCCGATAAATCTGAGTTACGATCCGATTGATCTTGGGTTGGGAGAGCCTTCACTTCTATACCATCGACACATCTTTAATGTTTGGATCTGTTGAAACATATTATTTATTCACCATCGTATTACTGCAATTTCAGAATTTCTTAGCGTGGATTTACCTGGAATGTGTGCTGGAAACCGAATTTCTTTTCAATTTGAATAAATCCCCCGAATCGTTAGGAATGTAAAATGTATGCCCTGGTGGAACGGGAAGTAGTAGAAAAGTAGTGGAGTAGTAGTTCTAATTGTGCAAGAAAAGGTAGTGGAAAAGTAGTTAAGGAAAATGCGATTTTCTTGGAGAAAAAAGTATGTAGGAGGTTGAATAAAAGGGGAACAGAAACTAGAAAAGTTCATCCAAATTCACCCAACTTATGCAAAACCTTAATAAAATGTTCAATAAATATTATCATATGTTCAGTTTTGTAATCATTACATATCCAAAAAGGATGTACAACGATATTTCTTATAAACTACAGTAAACACTCCATCAATTGATAGTCTTATGATGTGAGAAATAATAGTGTCACATAACTACGAATAATAACTCCATCAAGAAGTAGAATATTTGGATACCTTGTAGCTTTCATTCCTACTTGTGAAATTATTTTTCCCAAATTACTGAGCAATGTTCAATATAAACATTATATATTCATGTAGCTCTGTTGTGCGTACCTCTATCGTATATAAATATGTATTCCCTGGTAAAAATGAAGCGTGCATTTGGAGCGTCGCATAGGAGTGTTATTACCGTCACATAAGAGTGTATTAAGAGTCAATTGGCGCAGTTGAGCGTGGATCGAGCGTGAAGAAAAGCGTTCATGCACGCTGTACTCAGGCTTATATTGAAGTGAGCGTGCATTGAACGTATATTGGCCAGAATCACGTTATTGGTCCGCTGTTTGAACTTTATGTGCACGCCGTTTTTTCGCCAGGGTTGTCTACGACACGTATTTTGGAAACATTAGTGAACTTTCAAGAACATTCTTGTTTACATATTTTCCAGTGATTGGTTCGTAACCTTTTGAATACAGATTACTGTCTAGTTCATTAAAATCTGCGCTCATCCCCACTACCACCTACTCTAGATCAACGTTTGTGCGTGCAGTGCGTGCTTCTAATTCATTTCTCATCAACTTGTGTTGATTGAATCATCGTCGCGTACTGTGACAAATTTGCTCCCCCCCATTCAACTTTAAGAATATTTCCTCTCATTCTCAGATCTTCATTTTGAACTGACAGCATATTCTTGATGTTTTATTGTGGTATATAAATTTTTGGCATATTTGAGATGCAATCTATGTCAAAAGTAGAGGGTGGTCTTCATTTTAAAATTTGATTTCCTCGTTGAAATTTATTTTCCTTATAACTTGAAGACGGAGCCTCCCACAGTATTTCGCCGAAGGAAGATTTGCTTAATTTTGCTTTGACAATCACGTACTGAAAGAATAGAGTTGGTCTAACATCTTATTGAAACTTGAGCCAATTGTTTCATTACATATTACGCAATATTAGGTTCATTCAAAACCCATACAACACAAAAATTCCACCTGTATTCATATAGAATTCTTTATGAATTCTCAGAATCCAAAGAGTATTGAATATGAATCCTCTCTGAACTGTATTGCTGTCTGGGGGTTTTTAGAACATGATTTGAAACACTGAAAAAACGCTGTACGGAGAGACATTTTAAATAAACTCACGCATTTTTGCGTACATTATTCACAAAAAATTGATCTGAGTCGTAGCGCTTGTGTCACATCAATACAATCATTATTATTTGTGTTAGGAAATCGATCTTCTGAAATTGATATTCAATTACTGAATCCATTAGAATTTCACCTTTCTCACTGCATGATATTGGTTGATCAAATATGCCGCAAAAATCAAGAAGTAGACCATTATATTTCAATAAATAAGGATCGAAATATTTGACAGGCATAATGGTGAAATTTTACTAAACTACTTAGTGGGGATTCGTTCAACCGAATTTACATACTTCTCTATATCGTAAAGTGAAGGACAATATCTTATTGCGTAGCTTATACTCCAATGTATATAAAATAATCCTCTTTTCTCTTGATATCGCGTGGTATATTAGATATAGGATGATTATAATTGAGAAGAAAGGAACGTCTATCTGAAATCCATATGTGTCACTCAATTATCATACTTTTCAATAAGTATAACTGGAATTTTGGTAATGTTTATATAATCCCTCCTCTCAGTGTGGACACATGATCAGAATGATATTCAGTGATTGAGATGTTAATTGAGCGATTTTAAAAAGAGATGATTTTTGACGAAAATCCATGCTGCACGCGTATCGGCGTCTAGTGAAGAGAGGCGTGGTCATATGTCGATAGATAGATAGATAGATAGATAGATATGTTTATTTATGTTCTAGGATAAACATCCTGTGGAACAATTGAGAAAGGAGTATAAACAATAACAAAGATATTATATACAAAAATACTTATGTATATACAGCATTAAACCCACAGCCCGAAAAGCAAAGAGAAGGCAGAATGAATGAACTTAAAAATAAAGATGAAATGAGAATGAGAGTGAGGATGAGATTACAAAGGTGTGAGAAATGAAAATACAGATATAAGAAAGAGATACAATAGTTATAAATGCGCAGAATGAAGATGAAGGCAAATGAAAAAACAGATATAAAATAGAGATACAATAGTTATAAATGCGCAGAATGAAGATGAAGGCAAGAAAAGCGTAAGATGAACCACGATGAACCTACTTGAAAAGGAGTATATGTCTATGAGTGAGAAAGGGTGGAGGTGAGCAAGAAGTCATAATACCTCTTTTTGAAGACGTTAGGGGAAGAGCTACACTTGATGTTATCTGGGATCATGTTCCAGAGTTTACTACCTGTTATCAAAAAAGATTTTTGATATGTGGTAGTATGATGCAGTGGTATTTTAAGGAGCCCCCTATTCGATCTAGTGCAACGAATTGCATCAGAGGTACCAAAATTAAAACGATCGTAAAGAAAAGGAGGATCCTTGAAAGCAAATAGATGATGCAAGTACGACCCCAGGAAAAATTTCCGTCGCTCAGAAAGTTTGAGCCAGCCGAGGCGCGTGAAGAAAGGAGAGATGTGTACATCTTTCCTGAGGTTGAAAATAAACCGCACGCAGGCATTCAGTTTACGCTGCAGACGTATACTGTCTCCTTCGGAGAGATCAGTGAGAACTAAGCAACAATAATCAAAATGGGGTATGACTGGCGTTGAAATCAGTTTAGTTCTCATCTGGATAGAGAGTGCCCATTAAGTCGCAATTGGTAGAGTGCGCACGAGACTTTCATGCAGACAGAAGTTACTTGATCATTCCAATTAAGAGAAGGTGAAAGAATAATCCCAAGCGATTTAAGCGAAGAGACAAGATTTATAGGGTGCCCTGAAGTATGATGTCCGGTAAGGAGCGAAGAGAAATATCGTTGACGTAACGTGGAGAACCAAGGATCATGCAATTGGTTTTCAAGGGGTTCAGGATTAGGTAGTTGGTGGAGCACCAGCTGGCAATTCTCTGTATATCGTCATTCAATTTCGAGATACATTCGTCTATGAGAAAAGGTGAAGTATGCAAATAAATATAAAAGTCATCAGCGAATTCAGAGAGTTTACAATGGTGAATAATCGAATTTATGTCGGTGACATACAGTGCGAATAAGAGAGGGCCCAGGCGAGAGCCTTGGGGAACACCTGAGGTAACTGGAGTCCATTCGGAGCAACCTTTAGAGCTTCTAACTGATTGCGTGCGACCAGATAGATAGGACCAAAACCACTTCAGCACTGGGGTAGATCTATTGAAAGAAGCTATTTTTTGTATAAGCAAAGAGTGGTTAACGGTATCAAAAGCTCTTGAGAAATCAAACCCCACCAAAAGAGTGATCATGCGCTTATCAATCGCTTCACGAACATCATCAGTCAATTTTAAAAGAGCAGTTTGAGTGGAGCGGTGTTTGATGAATCCACACTGATATTGGTCAAGTAGAGAATTCTTGGTCAAAAAATCACACAAGAAGTGATGGACGATCTTTTCAAGTATTTTAGATGACTCACAGAGAATGGAGATAGGGCGAAAATCACGTGGAGTTTGTGGAGATCTTGTTTCAGGTATAGGTGTAATGAAGGAGCGTTTCCACGCCATAGGAAAGAGAGATAGCATGAGAGAGGAATTGAATAAGGTCAGTAGGGATGGAAAAATGGACGGAGCGATCAGGTTAAGGAATCGATCAGGAAGCCCATCTGGAGGAATAGTATTTGAGTTAGAAAAATGATAGAAATGTAGCAGATCATGAGGAGTCAAGTGAGGGAAAAAGAAAAGGTAATCACTGTAGCCGAGACTTTGGTCGAGAATGGGCGGTGGATGACAGGCCGGATGAAAGCCAGCAGAGAAGTGTAAACTAAGCTCGTTCACACAAAATTTATCCGCGGGCGGATGATTCCTATTAGATTTGATTATTCTCAGGGTACGAAGTTCTCTCCAAAGTGTGCGTGAGTCGGGACTGCCCATCAATCTGTCGTTATAATATTGACGCTTCGCATTCCTGAGAGAAGTAACAACGTTGTTCCTTAGTCATGTGAAGAGTAGATGACATTCAGGATTTCTTGTGCGGAGATATGTCCTCCTCGCATTGTTACGTTCACGGATGAGATTACGAATCTCCTGAGTTATCCAGGGAGAAGGAGGACGTCTGGGAGTGAACCTCCTGATCGGTACTTCACTATTGTATAGATCAGTGAAATAATCATGGAAAACCCCAACACACTCATCAATATTTGTAATACCCGAGTTCCCGATGTTCAGCAAAATCGATGGTATATCAATATCTTGCCCATTGATACGCGAGTAATCACGCACAGAGACGATCTGCTGTTGACTCATGGGTAGATTGAAAGAGTATTCAATTGAGATCATGTCATGCCGAGATAGAAAAGGCATTTCCTTTTGTTCATGGTCAATCACTTTGGAGAGATCGTCCACTACACATAAGTCAAGCGAAGTAGAAGAGATGGACGTGTGATGAGTGGGGCCGTAGGGGACAATGGCCAGATTCAGACTGGAGAGTATTTTACGGAGATAAGTACTATCAGGAGATGAACGGCAGAAGTCAGTGTTCCAGTCACCCATAATGATTTTGTCGTGATAGTCAGTACTGAGTGTAGAGATCACCGTTTCCAAATTAGCAAATCCTATTTTCGGAGGTCTGTAAACTACACCAATGAGTACTTTGCGCATACACGTGCTGGAAACCTGGACGAATAGATATTCGGGTTGTGGACAAGTGGCATCGTACTCAGATTTCTGTATAATTTTGTATTGGAGATTCTGTTTAATATAGAGACAGACCCCCCCGCCAATACGACCCACCCTATCGCAACGAAAGACCACATATCCATCCAATGAGCAGAATGAGTCATCCATGTCACTCCTGAACCAGGTCTCAGATACCGCAATAACATC
This sequence comes from Gonatopus flavifemur, assembly GCA_018340375.1. Taxonomy (NCBI): domain Eukaryota; kingdom Metazoa; phylum Arthropoda; class Insecta; order Hymenoptera; family Dryinidae; genus Gonatopus; species Gonatopus flavifemur. The sequence continues at coordinate 20,067 of JAFFJZ010000199.1, forward strand.
GTACTTATTCGGATTCTTAGTGCAGAAAAAATCAGAGAATTCATCAAAATGAGCCATAAGTGATTGTGCATCAACATGACACATTTTTAACGAACGGAAAACTGCGTTAGAGTGAGAGTTTGAGGGTCGAATCGAGAGTCACCTAAGTTGATCAAAGTCCCTGTTAGATGAGATGACGATAACATTTGAGGTATCATCTTTTTTCACCAGAATACGTCCATTCCTCGACCAAGTATGGAGATATCCTTCAGACTTCGCAACTCTCTTAGTTTCTGCGAGAAGAGAGGCTATATCAGACGGCAGATATTCATTAAGATAAAGCCTAGACTTAGGTAGAGAGGGATTAATATCAGACGCATCGACTAATCATGTAGAACGTTTGGCCTCAAGTATTTTCGTTCGGAGAGAAGGAGAATCAAGCTCCATAAGGATGGTACGTGGACGCGATGTAGTTTTGGTGGAGCGAAGACGAAATGCTCTCACAATGTTAGATTGGGTGATCTGAACTTTAAGATGAGCCAAGACATCCATGATACGGCTCGGAATGAATTCATCAGGAAGTTCAGGTAATCCTGAAAGAGTGAGAAGGTTCCTATTTGATTGAGAGCGCAGCGCTCAAATTCTTCTTGCAACTTGGTATTTTGTTGTTCAAATTCAGAGATGCGTGCTGAGTGAGATTGAGAGTTATCTTCAATGGTTACAACACGCTGGCTAAGCGATATGAGGCTGGCATCAGTCATTTTGATAGAAGAGGAATATGTACGGGGAAAAGGGGGAAGAGAACTGAGAAGAGTGTTGCCAGAAGGTTACATTTGTTCCATTTTACGTAACTTTCGACCCTCTCACGTAACATCCCTGGTGAAAATCGAACGTGCTTGAAACACCGTCAAAGCGTGCAATAAAGTGACAGAAGCGTTTGTGAAAAGTTTCGACCGCCAAATGACTCTCACGCAAATTTGGTTGAGCGTGCTATCACATTTCATTGAACGTCCAACGCACCCTTCTTACTGAACACTCTTCTCCAACTCTTCAATAACTCTTTCCTGATGTTTACGATGTTTCGGTAGTGAAGGTTTTCAACACGCTTATAGGACTTCCCTTGTGTATATGTTTTGATTGATTGAGAATTATATGATTTTGAGGTTAGAATGTTTAGAGGGTATTCTTTACCTTTTATACCAGTTGTTAAGCTGAAAGATTTCATTCGTATTCAAGATACATTTACCAATATAATTACTAAACAACAATTGTTTTGAATTATCGAACTGTAATTTGATGATGTTTGATATGTGCAAGTTAATTAAATTCTTTTGCACATTCAATGATTACACATGGGATATTGAAATTGATTTTTCAACTTTCAGGATAAAAATCATTTCAATCCAATGAGAAAGATTGAATTTAAAGCACATTCCCTTATGACACAGTTCATCAGAGAAATAAAGTTCCGATTTTTCAATCACCGATTTTAGCCTAGCGGTAAAGGACCCTCTCCCGAGTTCATAAGTTCTTGGTTGATTCCCCCTGCAAATTCTTTTTTTACTTTCTTTGGGCTCACTTTCATGCACGCTTCACATCCGCCAAATGACTCCTCCGAAACGCTTCTGATACTTTGAATTGACCCTTCGATCACTCTTATAGGACTCTCTAATAACGTCTTTGTAACTCTTCCCAGAACGCTCCATTTTCACCAGGGATGGATGTAACGTTTTTGAACGTTAACGTTGAAAACGTCACACTTTAACGCAAGAATGCGAGGCTGAATATTGCTGCAGAATATCATGTAACTTTTGATCTGGAAATGTAACTTTTTTTGGATGTAATATTTGATCAAGGTGCTCCGGCAACACTGACTAAGAAGGACGTTGGCTACGCCTTCATCATCTTGACACACAAGGTGAAAGAAGTGGTGGAAAAGTAGTGGATTAGTTTTTTGGGGGCATTCTCACGTTTTTCACATTCTAACTGTTCTGTGGGTGATCTATAGGGGATTTCTATACTGTGGGAGGTATCTGGGATGTTAGATCATGTGGAAATGATTATACATGGATGTCGGATGCATTGGAACGATTGATATGAGAAAAGTACTGGAAGAGTAGTGGATTAGTTGTTGGTGGCATTCTCTCGTTTTTATCACATTCTAGCTGTTCTATGGGTGATCTATGAGGTATCCTCACACTGTGAGAGCTATCTGCGATATGTTAGATCATGTGAAAATGATGATACATGGATTTCGGATGAATCAGAACGGTTTAAATGGGGAAATTGGTGGGGAAGTAGTGGAAAAGTCGCGGGTGAGTTCTTGGTGGCATTTGAATCGTTCTGATTCGTCCGAAATTCATGTATCATCATTTTTACATGATCTAACATATTCCAGATACCTCTCACAGTATAGGAATACCCCATTGATCACCCACAGAACAGTTGGGATGTGAAACAAACGTGAGAATGCCACCAACATCTAATCCACTACTTTGCCACTACTTTTCCGCTGCTTTTCCTATTCAAATCGTTCTGGATCATCCGAAATCCATTTATAATCATTTCTACATGATCTCACATATCCCAGAGACTTCTCACGGTATGGGAATAGCCCATAGACCACCCACAGAACAGTTAGGATGTGGAAAAAAAGTGAGAATGCTACCAACAACTAATGCACTACTTTTCCCCGATTCCATTACTTTTCTCATATCAATCGTTCCGATTGATCCGAAATCCATGTTTAATCATTTCCCATGATCTAACATATCCATGTTAGCTCTTACAGTATGGAGGTACCCCATAGATCACCCATAGAACAGTCAAAATGTGTACAGAACGTTAGAATGCTACCAACAACTAATCCACTACTTTTACACTACTATTCCACTACTTTTCTCATATCAATCGTTCTGATTCATCGAAAATCGATGTATAATTATTTACACAAGATCTAGCATATCTCAGATAGTCCTCACAGTATAGAAATACCCGATAGATCACCCACAGAACAGTTCGAATGTGACAAAAACGTGAGAATGCCACCAACAACTAATCCACTACTTTTCCACTACTTTCCCACTACTTTTCCCATATCAATCGTTCTGATTCATCCTAAATCCATGGGAGATTATTCACAGAAGATCTAGCATATTCCAGATGTCTCTCACAATATGGCAATACCCCCTAGAACACCCACACAACAGTTAGAATGTGGGAAAAAAGTGGGAATGCTACCAACAACTAATCCACTACTTTTCCTCTACTTCTTCTACTTGAATTGTTCTGATTCATCTGGAATCCATGTTGAATGATTCTCACATGGTATAACATTTCCCAGATACCTCTCACAGTGCAGAAATACCCCGTAGATCACCCACAGAACAGTGAGAATGTGGAAACAACGTGAGAATGCCACCAACAACTAATCCACTACTTTTCCACCACTTTTCCACTACTTTTCCTATTGAAATCGTTCTGATTCATGAGAAATTCATGGATAATTTGTTTCACTTGATCTAACATATCCCAGACACCTCTAATAGTGTAGGAATACTCCATGGATCATCCACAGAACCGTTAGAATTTGGAAAAACGTGAGCATCCCAACAAAAACTGATCCACTACTTTCGCACTGTTTTTCCCATTTAAATCGTTATGATTCTTCCGGAATCTATATACGATGTTTTTCACATGACCCCACGTATTCCAGATACCTCCACAGTATGGGAATACCGCATGGATCATCGACAGAACAGTCAGAATTCGGAAAAGAAGTGAGAATGCCACCAACAACTAATCCACCACTTTTACACTACTTTCCCCTACTTTTCTCAAATGCATCGTCCTCCTTAATCTGAAATCCACTTATAATTATTTTTACATGATATAATATATCCCATATATCTCTCACAGTATAGAAATACCGTACAGATGACCCATAGAACACTTAGAATGTGAAAAAAACGTGAGAATGCCATCAACAACTAATCCACCACTTTTAGACTACTTTCCCCAGTAAAATGAATCATATCAGAACATACATAAAGCATATAGAAACCATATATGATCATATAAGACCATATATAATTCATACGCAATCCATATTGAATCCGTATATGATCATATATGGCCCATACAGCATCCATATATGACCTTTCGATGCAAGACTTTCCCATACATGTGAAAAAATTCTGTCACATATGAAATATTTTCCGTATATGGATTTTATATGGATTATATATGACTCATATATGATCATATATGGACCACATATGGATTAAATATGGATTGTATATGATTCTATGCATTTCCATATATGAATCATATATGAATTTTATATATATTATGTATGGATTATGTATGGGTCATATATTTTCGTTTTTTACTAGGATTTCCACTACTTTTCTCATTCAAATCGTTATAATCCATTCGAAATCCATGTATAATCATTTCCACGTGATCTAACATATTCAGATACCTCTCACAGTATAGAAATACCCCATAGATCACCCATAGAACAGTGAGAATGTGAAAAACGTGAGAATGCCACCAACAACCCGAGTAGACATTCACATTGGGTGTTCGATCAGGACCAGATCTGGGAAGCCTTATCTCAAATCACGCCCTGATGTGGAACGTAACGCACCGTTGTATCAGAGCCCGATGTGATGAACCATGATGGGGCATGCCAAATTACAAACCTAGCAGGGCCAGATCTGGTTAATCCTAATCAAGCGTACCAAATCATGGCCTCACCAGGACCAGATCAGGTGTGGCAGAATGAGGTGAGCCCTATCACTGCCCGATCAGGCCCATAATGAACATGAGGCTGGCCATACAATTTTTCTGCTCGGGAACTAATCCACTACTCTACCACTACTTTTCCACTACTTTCCACATTTAAATCGTTCTGATCCATCCAAAACCCATGCATAATCATTCTCACATGATCTAACATATGCCAGATAGCTCTCACAGTATGGAGATATCCCATAGATTACCCATAGAACAGTTAGTATGTGAAAAAAACGTGAGAATGCCACCAACAACTAATCACTTTTCCACTACTCTTACACTACTTTTCCCATTTAAATCGTTCTGATTCATCCGAAATCCATGTATATCCATTTCTACAGGATCTAACATATCCCAGATACCTCTCACAGCATAGAAATATCCCATAGTCTACCCACAGAACAGTTCGAATAAGGAAAAAATGTGAGAATGCCACCAACAACTAAACCACAACTTCTCCACCACTTTTCCACTACTTTCCTATTTAAATCGTTCTGATTCATCTAAAATTCATGTATAATTATTTTTCCTTGATCTCACATATCCCAGATACCTCTCAAAGTATAGAAATACCCCTAGATCACCCACAGAAGAGTTGGAATTTGGAAAAAAAGTGAGAATGCCAACAACTAATCCACCACTTTGACACTACTTTTCTACTACTTTCCCCCTACTTTTCCCATATGAATCGTCCTCATTCATCCGACATCCATGTATAATCATTCTCACATGATCCAATATATCCCAGATACCCCTCACAGTGTGGAAATACCCCATACATCACCCACCGAACAGTTAGAATGTGTAAAAAGAATGCGAGAATACCACCAACCGAGCAACTACTTCGCCACTACTTTCCACTACTTTTCCTATTCAAATCGTTCTGATTCATCCGAAATCTATGTATAATTATTTCCACATGATCCAACATATCCCAGATACACCTCACAGTATAGGAATACCTGATGGATCATCCACAGAACCGTTAGAATTTGGAGAGGACGTGAGAATGTCACCAACAACCAATCCACTACTTTTTCATCGCTTTTCCTATTCAAATTGTTCTGATTTATCCGAAATCCATGTATTATCATTTTCACATGATCTGTCATATTCCAAATACCTCTCAAAGTACAGAAATACCCCATAGATCACCCACAGAGGAGTTGGAATCTTGAAGAAACGTGAGAATGCCAAAAACAACTGTCCCTCTACTTTGCTCATTTAAATCGTTATGACCCACTCGAAATCCATGTATAATCATTTCCACATGATCTAACATACTTCAGATAACCCTTACAGTGTGGAAATACCCCCTAGATCACCCACAGAACAGTTAGAATGTGTAAAAGAACGTGAGAATACCACCAACAACTAATCCACTACTTCGCCACTGCTTTCCCCCTACTTTTCCCATTGAAATGGTTCTGATCCATCCGAAATCCATGTACAATCATTTTCACATGATCCCACATATAGCTCATATAGTATGGAGATACCCCATGGATCACCCATAGAACCGTTAGAATGTGAAAGAAACGTGAGAATGCCATCAACAACTAATCCAATACTTTTCCCATTTACATCTTTCTGATTCATCCGAAATTCATGTTTAATCATTTTCACATGTCCTAACATATCCCACATAGCTCTCACAGTATGGAGATATCCCATAGATCACCCATAGAACAGTTAGACTGTGATAAAAATGTGACAATGCTACCAACAACTAATCCACTACTTTTCCACTACTTTTTCACTACTTCTTTTATCTTGTGTGTCAAGATGATGAAGGCGTTGCCGACGTTCTCCCAGTTCTCTTCCCTCCTTTCTCCGTACATATGACCACGCCTTTCTTCACTAGACGCCGATACGCGTGCAGCATTGATTTCCGTCAGAAATCATCTTTTTTTAAGATCGCTCAATTAACATCCCGGGAAAAAATCATTAGATCTAATCGGATCTGATCAGATCTAATCGGATCTGATTGGATCTGTTCAGATCTGCTCAGATCTGCTTTTGCATAATATGAAATTCAATTCTCATCAGCATTAGACCTGGTGGATTCTCAGTAGTTCTTCCCAGATCTCACTTGATCTGCTCAGATCTGATCAAATCTGATCCTAGATCTGATCGAATCTGCTCCTATATCTGATCAAATCCGCTCAAATCTGATGAGATCTCATTAGATCTGAGCAGATCAGACGCGATTTGGTGAACCCGGGAAAAAATCATTAGATCTAATCGGCTCTAATCAGATCTCATCAGATCTGAACAGGTCTTTTTTTGGGTTAATCAGATCTGATCAGATCTCACCCTATACATGACTAGATCTGACTAGATCTGAACAGATCTAGTCAGATCCGAACAGATCTCTCGATTGGATCGATCATATTTGATTAGATTTCCCCTTATATCTGACCAGATCTGTTCAGATCTGATTGGATCTGTTCAGATTTGACTGGATCTGTTCAGATCTGCTTTTGCATAATATGAAATTCAATTCTCATCAGCATTAGACCTGATGGATTCTCAGAAGATCTTCCCAGATCTCACTTGATCTGCTCACATCTGATCAAATCTGATCCTAGATCTGATTGGATCTACCCAGATCTGATTGAATCTGCTCCTATATCTGAGCAGATCAGATGCAATTTGGTGAAGACTCACAATAAGAAAAGTATTCAATTATATATATATATACAGGCTGATTCAAAATTCCCGCACTCTTTTTGGGAGTAGATTCCTGATGAAATTCTAAAACGATTTGTCCTTTTGCACAATGCTCTCCGACGCATAATTTCCGAGATATAATTAATTGAAGTTGACTAATTATGAGGTGGATTCATCGGTCATTCAGGAGCGTCATAACAGAACAAGAGAGGAAGGTGCTTGCAGAGGGCGCTCATACGATCAGCTGATCGGTATAATCAATACGATTTACCAACATACAAATTGGTAAATTTTCTATGTAGAACGATTGAATTCGTCGACACTGTGGAAAAATTGATTATTGTCATGAATTCTTATCACGATATGCTGTAGGTGAAAGTTGAAATTTCAGTAATGATTTTTATTACGCAGACAAATGTAAGATAGTGTTATTTCGTAGGGATAGAGATTCAAGTGGGAGAAAAAAGTATAACTACTCGTTTTCAATCAGAATTTTCATGTAAAGAAGAAAACATGAGAATTTTCATTCATCCGATATCCAATTTGAACGGTTTGATTAGTAAGTTTAACACAAGAGATTGGATTCCCAGGGCTCCCACTGGTCCTACTTTTCCTACTTTTCCTACTTTTTGGTAAGATGTCCTACTTTGTCCTACTATTCTGCACTTTATCCTACTATTCCTACTTTTTCGTAAAGTCCCTGACGAAAATTATCTTATAATCAGGGACGTTTTTACATTTTTGCCACTCAGGGCCTAATAATACTTTGGGTCCCAACCTGAACTGGATTAATATTTTCAATTATTTCATCAAGTATATCGTAACAAAATTCTCATAATTTCTCTAAGAATTGTGGCTTTATCAAAAATTATGAAAAAATATGAGTTTTGTGACGAATTATAAAAATTTATGAGAATATTTTCGTCATAGGTGTCATAATTTGTTCCATTCGTTTGCCATTTAGTCAGCATTTTTATTTTTTGAAGTTCACTCACATCGTATACTGTTCTTCTTGCTGCGATAATCAAACGTCAATCCTCAGATTATATGTTTGAAAGAATAAATAGAACAAGTCAGTAATTTTATGATGTTGATTTCAACGTTCAAACCAGACAATCACACGAAAAGTTGGTTATAAGAGCTATTTGAATAGTTGATTTTCGACTATGTACCGGATAATAAGTGCTGTAGTTGTTGATTGGTCGCTACATCTATTTTGGTAAATGATTGGAATACGTGATCACTTTCTAAATTTGAAAGAATAAGAAGTCTATGGCTCCACTTCATTAAATTTCAGAAGTGAACTTGTCCAGTTTGAGTGATATTTCCAACTGGTTCGAGGAAAATTCCTCTTCAAAAGTGAAAAAATCCCTTCCAAATCGAAGTGATCTAAGGAGTCCAACTTCACACCTTAGACTATCACTGTCGAAGAGTGAAAATTCTACTAAAAAAATCGATAAGCTCACTTTTGGCTGGCTAAGAAGTGAAATCTAACTAAGAATTTAAAGAAATAGTTCGATTCATAAGACCACAATTGTTCCTGCTTTCCGTAATGCTATAATTGAAGGTTCATGAGATCAGACAATGTGAATATTTGTTGATAATTTTTCGATTCAATTATTATCTGAGAAAGTGCAATACATAAAGTAGCACGTCAACTCAGTTGAAATATCAAATCAACGATTTTTTGCAGACATCATATTTGTACATGCACAAAACGTCAAATTGACAATTCATAATAAACATGATTCTCATCCAAACCAGTTAATCAAATAACGAATGAAATACTGAACTAGAAAAATATCACAAATGTTGCGAAGTTTCAATATTTCCAATGTGTTTGTTGAACTTTTGAACGGCATCACTTTTCTCACATGCCAAAGCAACAAAATTTGATATTTTGGACTAATGAAAAAAAATTTGAAGAATTTGATTAACGAGAGAATTGAAAAAAAAACGATTTTATAATCGTCGCTTATTTTTTAAAATATATTCTCTATCAACATTTCTATTAATTCTATTAGACGATTGAAGAGAATAATCTATGATACGAGGGTGGATTGATAAGTTTCCGGCCTGACCAAGAAAAACAACGTTTTTAAGAATTTTTTTTTTTATTTCTCAACATAATCTCCTCCAAGGCTGATACATTTCTCATAGCGGTGTTCTAGTCTAGTAATGCCATCTCTATAGACTGATTCGTCAAGCTCCTCAAAATACCCATTCACAGCTTCGATTACTTCTTCATTGTCCGCAAATCTCTTACCGCCAAGCCATTTTTTGAGGTTAGGAAACAGATAATAGTCACTCGGGGATAGGTCTGGAGAGTAAGGAGGGTGCGGCATTAATTCAAACTTCAGATCGTTGATTTTAGCCATCGCAACGATTGACGTGTGCGCTGGTGCGTTATCGTGATGAAACAAGATTTTTTTCTTCGCCAGATGAGGTCGTTTAATTTTCACTTCGTGGCTCAAACGTTGCAATAAGTCTGCGTAGTATTGACCAGTGATAGTTTTACCCTTTTCAAGGTAATCAATGTATATAATACCTCTTGCATCCCAAAAAACAGTAGCCATAACTTGTTCGCCGAAAAAATTGTTTTTGCCTTCTTTGGAGTTGGTTCCCCGGTCCCAAACCACTGTTTAGACTGTTCTTTGGTTTCAGGAGTGTAGTGGTGGACCCAAGTTTCGTCAACGGTCACGAATCGACGCAAAAATTCGCTTGGATTACGCTTATACAACGCCAAATTGGCGGTAGAAATGTTCTTCCGAATCAATTTTTGGTCGACTGTTAGCAAACGCGGCACCCATCTTGCACAGAGCTTTTCCATATACAAATGTTGGTCCAAAATATTTTGTACACGTTCATATGACATCTTACAGGTCTCAGCTATCTCACGAACTTTTAATCTGCGATCTTTCAGCACTATTTGATGGATTTTTTCGATCATATCTGGAGTTGTGACCTCAATGGGGCGTCCTGAGCGAGGCTCTTCAGAGGTGCTCACACGACCCTTTTTAAACTCGGAAACCCACTGCTCAACGGTTGAATATGATGGGGAGGATGTCCCCAGTGTTGAGTCCATCTCTTCTTTAATTTCCTTCGGCGTTAACCCCTTCAAATAAAAGTACTTGATGACAGTACGATTTTCCAGCTCTTCCATTTTTACGAAAAACACAGAGGCGTCTTGGTCAGCGTGCTCTCAAAACTAAACTAACATGGCGATCGGACTGGAACTATAGCTACAAGCTATCTAAGGATGGTACTATAGAACGCCACCTCAAGGTAGGCCTAGTGGTCAGGCCGCCATCTCTTGGTCAGGCCGGAAACTTATCAATCCACCCTCGTAATTGCAAATTTTTATTTTAATGAGCGTGATATAGATGTAACGTTTAATAAAACTATATATGGTAATCGATTTTATTTTATATTTTTTATTAATTTCGTAATTCTGTCATAAAATTTCTTTATATAAATGTTTTACTCCTATTTTGGGAATTATTCATCTTTTTCGGGGTTTTCCTACTTTTTTTTTTAAAAGTCCTACTTTTTATGGAAGCTCAGTGGGAGCCCTGGATTCCGAATCCTGTATTCTGATTGGTCGAGAATCAATGTATGTTAGATCAATCCTCGGCCGTTTCAAATGATTCTTCTGGAGAATGTGTTTTCGACTCATCCCAACCACAACATTGAACAATGATGAATTTATTCGAATTCACCCTTTTTACATCATTCGATGATTATAAAGGGTTTATCGAACGTTAATAACTTTCTTCAACTTGCAGAATCCATCAATTTTGACGAAAATACAAGGTGTGACATCGTATACGACCCAATCATTGCACTTGATTGACATTGTAATCACATACGGTTTGTTTAGCTTGAATCAACCATTCGTGATACGATCAAAATCAGGTGACAGTTCGAAACAGTTTCATTCAAAGCACATATGACTTCAAAGGGCATATTGTTATTTCAAATGGAAAAAGAATTGTCTTTGAAGATTAACCAACTCCGTCCGTTTTAGGACGAATACATTTTCTCAACGTAGAAACGCGCTCGAACTTGCACACAATTTGAATTAGATTTTGATTTAAACATGAATGATCTTGAGTGATCTCAAGTAAGTTATTACCGTTAGATAAACCCTTTATAATCATCGAATGATGTAAAAAGGGTGAATTCGAATAAATTCATCATTGTTCAATGTTGTGGTTGGGATGAGTCGAAAACACATTCTCCAGAAGAATCATTTGAAACGGCCGAGGACTGATCTAACATACATTGATTCTCGACCAATCGGAATACAGGATTCGGGAAACCAATCTCTTGTGTTAAACTTACTAATTAAACCGTTCAAATTGGGTATCGGATGAATGAAAATTCTCATGTTTTCTTCTTTACATGAAAATTCTGATTGAAAACGAGTAATTATACTTTTTTCTCCCACTTGAATCCCTATCCCTACGAAATAACACTATTTTACATTCGTCTGCGTAATAAAAATCATTACTGAAATTACAACTTTCACCTACAGCATATCGTGATAAGAATTCATGACAATAATCAATTTTTCCACAGTGTCGACGAATTCAATCGTTCTACATAGAAAATTCACCAATTTGTATGTTGGTAAGTCGTATCGATTATACCGATCAGCTGATCGTATGAGCGCCCTCTGCAAGCACTTCCCTCTCTTGTTCTGTTATGACGCTCCTGAATGACCGATGGATCCACCTCATAATTAGTCAACTTCAATTAATTATATCTCGGAAATCATGCGTCGGAGAGCATTGTGCAAAAGGACAAATCGTTTTAGAATTTCATCAGGAATCTACTCCCAAAAAGAGTGCGGGAATTTTGAATCACCCTGTATATATATACAGGGTGGGACATTTAAAGTGTCGCGGGCGTTTTTTCCAAAAATAAAGTGAGATACGAGAAAATTTTTCGGACAAAAGTTGTAGGGTACCGAGGGGGACATCCGATGGTGGCCTTGGCTTTGACCTCAAATCTCATCTTCAAAGGCATTCTAAGATCTACTCTTGTTTTTGAATAGCATCTCATATTTTTTACTGCAGATTTGGATTCTAGGTCAGAAACCAAGAAACTTTTGTCTGAACCATTTTCCTGAAATCCGCAAAAATGGCGCTCTAATCGATATTGTTCCATTTTGAATCTGACATTCGAGTAACTCGAAAACGAAGGGTCTTGCAAAAGAATGTTTCGTACAAAAGTTGTCAATACACAACACATTTCAATCGTCTACATTACCACCATTCAGAGCTCACGCGATGTAAACAAACGACGGGGTTCAGTGAAAATTCACGATTTTGAAAGTCAGTTTGTCAGTTACATTTGATTATTACTTGGTTTATGACAAATTGAAAATCATGGATATCCGATACGCGGTTTCTGAAAAGATCGATATGATCTACATTTACGGTAAAGTGCATAAGAACACCAGACAAGCATATGACTTGTATGCAGAACGATTTCCTGAAAGAACAACGCCATCCATTAGGTATTTTCAACGCATTAAAAAATTATTCTCAGAAACGGGAAGTGTTACAAGGGAAAAACGACATTGAATGAGAACTGTTAGCGGAGAAAATGCGGAAGTTAATGTACTAGCTGCAGTAGCCAATAATCCACACGTGAGCTCTCGTGAAATTGAACTCCATTCGGAAATTTCTCGAAGAAGTGTTTTCCGAATACTGAAACGTCACAAATTCCATCCGTATCACATTTGTTTGCATCAAGACCTCCACGGTGATGATTTCGAAAATCGTGTACAGTTTTGTCGATGGGGTCTAGCGCAAATGCACAATAACAACTTCATCAACATATTATTTTCTGATGAGTCGACGTTCACCAATCATGGTCAAGTAAATCGACATAATATGCATTACTGGGCGACAGAAAATCCAAGATGGTTACGTCAAGTAGAGCATCAAAGACAATGGGCTGTGAATGTTTGGTGTGGTATTTTTCGATCTCGAGTAATTGGACCGTACTTCATTGCAAATACGCTAAATGGACAGAAGTACAGACATTTCTTAGATCAAGTACTTCCAACATTACTTGAAGACATACCTATTCAGGAACGATTGAATATGTGGTATCAACACGATGGTTGTCCATCCCATTATGCAGTCACAGCTCGAGAAATATTGGACAGAGATTATCCTGGACGATGGATAGGACGTCGTGGACCAGTTCATTGGCCTGCCCGTTCTCCGGATCTTACTTCTCCAGATTTTTTTTTATGGGGATACATAAAAGATACAGTTTATCAACAAGCAACGGCTACACCTGAGAATATGCGTCAACGAATCATCAATGCATGCGCGAGCATCAATGAAGATATTTTAGCACGAGTTCAGCAATCTTTTGTAAAACGTTTTGAAATGTGTATTGAAGTCGAAGGCCATCATTTTGAGCATCTACTGCATTAAAATTATCCAAGTGATGTAGACGATTGAAATATGTTGTGTTTTGTCTGTTATACCCCATCACCTCCGTTTCAGTTCAAGGGGTTCCCCTTGGAATCAGACAACTTCTGTCTGAAACATTCTCCTCCAAAACCCTTCGTTTTCGAGTGATTCTAATGTCAGATTCAGTATGGAACAATATCGATTAGAGCGCCATCTTTGCGGATTTCAGGAAAATGGTTCAGACAAAAGTTTCTTGGTCTAGGTTTTTGACCTAGAATCCAAATATGCAGTAAAAAATATGAGATGCTATTTAAAAAACAAGAGTTGACCTCAGAATGCCCTTGAAGATGAGATTTGAGGTCAAAGCCAAGGACCATCGGATGTCCCCTCGATACCCTACAATTTTTGTCCGAAAAATTTTCTCGTATCTCATTCTATTTTTGGAAAACACGCCCGGGACACTTTGAATGCCCCACCCTGTATATATATATATATATATATATATATATATATATATGTATTATATTTGAATTATGTATTTACGTATATAGAATCTCCTCAAACTCTTTTACAAACTCAAGGTCCGTTAGATTTCTATTCCAATTTTTACAACCCTTTACCTCCATATTGGAAAAAAACTGTATATAAGGACCTCATCCTTGGGGTTTTCTTAGTCTTAGTTCTTTAACTTGATCCAACAAGAACTCTTTAGTTTTTACAGAACTCTTTAGTTCTTACAGAGCTCTTTAGTTCTAATTCAAGTTTTTACTTGAACTTCCAAGTTTTTACTGGACATAAGAAAATTCTTTTGAAAGTTATAATTTCACCACAGTACAAGTGAGTATATCCCTTATTTTATCATTTACTCACATAGAATTCCCATGTTCAGTTTCACATTTGTTTTAGTGAAGAATATAAGGGGATTAGAGGAAAAAATTTTTCTTCACAAGGAAAAGAATTCAGGAAAGAATTCAACGAGAAGTACAGGGAAAGATAAACTTCAAGTCACCAAAATACAAAAATTTCAAATATAATCAGGACCAGGACTTGGAAAAGAAAAGAGATTATCTTCAGAATTGAAAAAATTGAAAATGAAATAGAAGAGAACGAGTGGAGGAATAAATTAAGATTAGCCGATAATACTGAAATTAAAACCCTGAAATGGAGTCAGGATACGATAATTGAATGTAAGATTGATAGGCAATTGAATAAATATAAAAATAATTCATATCCTCCACCCAAAAGGTGTATTCTTTGTGGAGACCTTCAAATAGATTATTTTAAGTGTGAAATTTGTGAAGACCTTTCATACTATTATGCAAGTTCAACACATGATGGATTGTCTAAGTTAAATTTGACTAATAGAGAAAAGGAAAATTTACCATTTTGAAACCTTGTTTCGAATAGGAGTCAGAATTAGTATGGAATGGAGAATGTGATATTTTGAACGACCAAATGATTAATTGTATGAATAAATGTAATAAGAACAATCAATTGAGGATAAATTTGTAATTGTAATATAAATCAATCGATTTTATTTCCACGATTTCGAACTAGTCTTCCTCTTTCCTTAAATCGGTATATCAATTCGATATTGTTATATCCTTTCTTCGTATTGCATTCAGGATAACCAGATAACAATAACGTAAACCGCATAAAGTACGATCTGAAACAACGCGATGGTTCAATTTTTCAGTGATTATTTACGATGTTGCATACCGGAATAGACAGTAACTATCTTCATCTTCTTTATAGTCCTCGATCGTTATGGGCAGTGATCTCAACCAAATTATCGCATATTCCCTTAATTGATTAATACCCATAGAATTCAACATACAATTGCTTAATTCAAGAGGATTTACCAATCAACGTCGTGTACGGTAATTGCTCTGAGATTACTGGTTGTTAAGATTATTTACTCTTCAAATTGGACATTCTGATTTAAAGAAATACACGATTGTCCGTTCCGTTGAACTTTGATGTTTTCGGCAACTATGTTCCTAAAACTCCTTGAGCTGTTCTGCCTGTGCACATGCACATCCATCCCATTCCATGCAGGCACAGAAAGCGCGTCACGGATGATTTTTCACAACTAGCGTTGCCATAAATTTTCTTTTGCAGAAAAAAATATATTCGATCACAGATTTTTCATCATAAATTCCTACATCCGTATGAGAATATTATCATTTTATTGAATATAAAAAAATGTGCAGGTGTTTTTTTAAACGAAAGCTCCAATCTAACCTCCCAATAGACACGTGCTTCGAACAGAAATTAATTAAAACGTGAAAAACTGTTCGCCCATCCACATAAAACATTAGTTCCTGTCTATTATAATATCGTTTCAGATGAGTGGAGCAATCTGTATCATTTCAAGTAGACCACGCTCTCTATTTTACAAAAATCAATATTCATTGTTATCTGTGTAGCGGTTGAGAAAATCTGATACCTCACCAGAAAACAGTGATTACAACATGATCGATATGAATATTCAATGGATTTATATTATCGCATAAAGTCATCTATTTCCGACCATCCTATATTTTGAAGAAAGTTGATCGTATAAGTTTATATTCCATGACGAAGGGTGATTCGAAGGTGTACATGTAGCCTATATATTACAATTATATTCATTTCATTCACACGAGTATACATATGTGTATCATAAGTGGTCTCATTTAACTTCTTAGTTTGGTATAGAATTTCTCATCTCATATCCTTTGTATATTGAAAATTGAATGTGCGTGATGTGAATTATATAATTGTAACACAAAATTCGAAATTCCAGAATGTCGTGGATGGTGGTCGTGTTCACCAATAATCAGACAGTCGAAGCTGTTCCCACCACATGGATAGTAAATAAGGTCACTTGTTAGTGGCCAAATTGTAACCAAAATCAAATAAAAAATGCAATTCGTCGATGCGAACCACCGGAAAACACTTGGGCTCTGCATAAATCTCGCGTCCTAGGAGAAGTTTTTGGTAAAATAATAGCACAGTCAAACGAGCTTCATCAAAGTGAAGTTCGACTGTGATTATATGAAAGCCCCCTTCGAGGAGATTACTAGGTAGTACGTCCCGTTCTACACCAGATGGCACAACACTCCAGAGTCTAGAAAGGAAGAACTTCCTTTGAACACGTCTTCTGCGCGTACCCACGCCACCGTCATATGTTTAGAGTTGTTGAAATTGCGTATTTGTCAAGGGCGGGGAAAAGGATTTTTCAAAAAACCCCCAAATTTTGGTGGGAGGTAATCTCCTCGAACGGGGCTTTCATATAATCACAGTCGAACTTCACTTCGGTGAAGCTCGTTTGACTGTGCTATTATACTTCAAGCCCCGTTCTCCGAGATTACTAGGTAGTTGTTTAGCGTTAAGCAATTTTAACTGCACTGTTTCATTTTTATGATATTATTATTTTGTTTGTTTCAAACTTCTTACATGTATTTTTTTTCCCATTATAAAACGCTCACAATTATCAGTCGTATTACGAGGCTCTCAGTTTATCACATTGTTTCTCTTTTTGAACAAAAAACCTAATAAAAATTAAAAAAAATAAACATCAACATGAAAAAACATAAAATAATTGTATCTTTCTTCGCTAGGAACATGAAATTATTCTCTTATCTTTGCTACATACAAAAAATAATCTTCCGATCTTTCTTATTTTCCAATTTTTGGAGTTATAATACTGTTAGCAAATTTGTACTTATCATCTATTATTGCTCTTTTATAAAATTCAGCAAATACCCTAGACTTGGCAGACCAACCCCTTTTTCTTATCGAGTCTATATCTACCCCCTTATTCTGAGCTGAAGATGTTGCCGCATGTCTAGTTGAATGCCCCGTAAACTTAGATATATCTGAACTACTCTTTTTCAAAACGGATTTAATCCATCTACTGATTGATTGGACTGGAACAGGTTTGAATGGTTTCTTTATAGCCAAAAAAAGGTTATTATATTCTCTATAACGATCTGTTACTTCTAAATATCTGTTCAATGTTTCGGCTGCACATAACTCTGGTTTATCAACAAAGTAAGGTAAGTGTAAGACAGGTTGGCAACTTCCAGGCCTCGAAGTTTTAATTTTATCTGAGATAAAAATACGTATACCTTCTTCATTCTGAACTATAGTACCAACTTTGATTGCTGCTACATAATGCTTACCTTCTTCATCCTGAACTATATTACCAACTTTGATTGCTGCTTACCAACTTTGTGCTGTACATAATGCCAATAATATTACCGTTTCCTCCGTGAGTTCTTGAATCGTCAACCTATCTAATGGGAACCATTTTTTCCATTAAATTCAAAACGACGTTCACATCCCATGTGCAGTCGTACATAGACTTCGGAGGTCTCAATTCATACACTCCTTTCATATACCTGCTGATAATACTGTTTTTTCCCACATCATGTTTTGATATTAGAGCCACCGCTGATCTATGTGAATTTGAGGTACCGTGGGACCCCCCTTCTTTGAATTTTTTATCCAAAAACTGCAGTTGATCCTCTGGTTGAGCAGTGAAAACATTGATGTTATTCGCCTCACAAAAATTTTTCCTTTCTCTTAATGGTGCTTCATATTGATTCATTGTAGCTGGTGCCAACGATGCTAAGATTACTTCTAAAGTCTCTTCCGGTACGTTTTTTGCTGAGCAACCCTTCCTGATAACTTCCCTACCAGTACTCGAATACCAATTCTCCTTCGAGGGTGATTTGATCTGTATGGATAAAATATAATATTACATGACGGCCCAAATCTCAATGGACTCTCTATTAATAACTGGGAAAACAAGGGGGACCAAGGCTGTGTAGGCCAATCTGGCACTAACATTATTCCTGTTGCTCCGTCTAAGCGTATTTTTTGCAAAGTTTTTAGGATTAGTGGAAAAGGGGGGGAAGCATAGAAATAATATTCAGACCAATCAACTGTGAACGCATCCACTGATTTGGCTTGTGGATCCGGGTGCCAAGAAATGAATTTCCTACATTTCCTATTTCTTATGGTTACAAATGAATCTATATCAAATTCCCCATATTTTTGTTCGATTTTTTCAAAAATTGTTTGAGATATTTCCCATTCTGTGTCTTCTGACTTCACACGTGATAACTGATCTGCTTCAAAATTGTTTCTTAAAGGGATGTAAGAGGCAAACAGCCGAATATTCCTGGCTTCCGCCCACTGCCAAATTTGCCTGGCCAATTTGTTATATTTTTGATATTTTATACCACCCATTCTGTTTATGTATGAAATGGCAGTTGTGTTGTCAATTCTTAGCAGAATTTCGCAATTTTCAGCATCAGCGACCAAATTCTCCAAGCCAAAAAAAACTGTGAGCAACTCCAAGTAATTTATGTGATAGGTTTTTTCCCAAGACCAAAACCCACATATCTTCTTATCATCTTCCCATGCTCCCCAGCCAGTTAAGGAAGCGTCTGTGTGAATTGTGTGCTTGAAAGAACCTCTTCTGATCGGGTTACAAGCTTGTGAAATGGATTGTTTCCACCAATATAGGTCCCGCAATCTTACTTACATTTATTTTGCCCGTGTGTGGCTCTTGGAACTGTTCTTGGCACTGGCTCGATTGCTGTAATGACTTTTCGAATGGTTCTGGCTTCGGTAAGGCTTGAATGACATCGTCCTGTGTTGCCCGAAATACGTCCTTCCCCTCGCCTGGAATGGGCGTCTTGAGACCGGGGAACGGAAGTTCAAATGTTGCCGACAATATGAGGTCGATGTTATCTGCGATGAATTCATTTTTACATTTTTAGCTGAGGACTTTGAAACTTTTGATTTTTTTATCTTTTCGCTTAACTTATTCCCAAATAATAACGAATTTGGTTTTGTATCGTTCAATACGGCCTTAATTTGTTTATCTACACCTGGTAGGATAAACGCTTTTCGAGCGACAGTTTCTTCATGCCACAATTCGGATAAGATTTTTCCCACATCGCACAACTGTTGAAGTAGCACCAGCTCGTCCAAATCTTCCTCACATTCTAATATCATAGAAATATCATTGCCTAGAGCTGAAAGCGCTGAACGAACCATATCTTGAAATTCACGGAAGTGTTCATCCCTCTTCACGGCTGGTTCTCCCATACTTGCTAACAATTCTGGATTCAACTTAGGTGCCTGCAAAAATTCGGGCCGACTATATTTCTTTAATAATTCGATTTCATCTTCTTTGTTCAATCCTTCCACTGTCCAGAACTTCCATCGGTTTACAAGAGATGAATGCAACTCGGTTTCCACCGATTTTGATTGTGTTGGGTCTTCGCCCATCGTGCCCAATAGATCTTCGTCTAGCCAATCTACATGATGATCTTCTTCTAGCTCTATCGTAGGCTCATCAATGTCGTATATTTTTCGCAGTATGTTTTCTTTATTCCCATCTAAAGGAAAGAGAAAACACACATGGCTGAATTATTTTCTATGTTTGGAAAAAGCGTTTTACCTTCCATGTAAACTCAATTCCAAAAAAGGATCAATCGTCCAACACGCCTTACCTCTCGTGTAAGTTCGTTGTCGAGTGTTAATTTCACTGATGTCTTTTCTTTCTTTTCTTCTCTTTCTACTTACTCACCTTCGACATTGTTATCAGACAAGCTTCCGCTTTCTTCATCAGATTCTTCTC